>JAJMZS010003207.1:0-32141 GCA_023807205.1 Isotricha prostoma
ATATTTTTTATTTTGAATTTTCAATTTTTGAATTTTCTCTTTCTTTATATTAATTTTTTCTTTTAATTCTTTTATTATATCTAAAAGACCATTTTTTTCTTTTTTTTCATTATCAAGTTCTTTTTGTAAAATTTGAATTTTTTCCAAATTTAAAATTTCATTTGTTTTTATTTTTAATTCTCTAATTTCATTTTTATCTTTTAAATCTTTATTTTCTTCATTTAAATCTTTTATTTTTTCTTGATGATTTTCAATTTCTTTTGTTAGGTCGTTTAATTTTTCTCTTTGTTCATTTATATCTTTCTTAATATTATTTATTTTGTCATTTTGTTCATCTTTTTCTTTTGAAAAACTTTTTATTTTTCTTTTCACATATTTTTCAATTTTATTTTTAATTAAATTAATTGAAATTAAGGAACTAGATTTATTTAATTTTTTTTGTTTAGAGGGAAATAAATTTATTTGTGGTAAAGAGATTTTTTGAATATTTGATAAATAATGACTTGTTTTTGGTTGTTCTTTCTCAATTAAAAAATTATAATTATTTAAAAAATGTTTATATTTATCTTTTTTAAGTAAATTTTTATTAAAAGTATCATTTTCACTTAATATATCTTCATCATCTTCTTTAACAATATTTTCTTTTAATATATTATCATCTATTTTTAATTTTTCATTATCATTTTTATCATTTTCCTTATCTTTATTATTTACTTTATTATCATTATTATTATTTTCTTTATAATCTTTTTTTTCTAATTCTTTATTTATACTATCAACATCACTATCACTTATTTTTAATGTTCCATCTGATTTTTTTTGAATTAAAATAACAGAATCTGATATTGAAGAAATAGTTTCAGGATGAAATAATTCATCGATAATATTCTTTTTATTTTTATTTTCTCTTTCACTATTTTGGAAAGTTGTTTTTTCATTAGTTGGAGTTTTATTTTGTATCCCATTATAATTATAATTTTTTTCTTTATTATTATATAATCTATCACTTTTTATAATTCCATCTTTACTTAATTTATTTAAATTCGAAACAAAAGGTTTTTTAAAAAATATATTACTATTATTATTATTCAAAATATTATTCACTAATTTTTCCATATTAAACAATTAATCAAAACAAAAAAAATAAAAAAAACATTATAAATGAATTATAAAAAAATAACATAACTACCAAAAAAATAAAAATAAAAATAAAAAAAACAGATAAAAAAAAATGCATTCAAATGACTATGATGAAGAAGAAGAAGAAGAAGAACAATTAATAGATCCAAAAGATTTAATTATAATAAATGATCCAAAAAATTGGGAACCAACACAAGATCAAATAGTAGCATATGCAGAACAATTAGGTTTTGACATTGATTCAGATCCTCAAGAATTATTACAGATAGCATATAATTATTTAAAAAAAGAAATTCCTTCTGATTGGAGAAGAGCTTTTTCAAAAGCAGATAATCAATTATTATATATTGATTTAAATACTAATGAAATTCATTTATCTACTGATATTGAAGAAAGTGCTAAAAATGAATTATTACAATTAAAAGAAGATTATAGACAAAAAATAAAAAAAGAAGAAGAAGAAGCTAAAAAAGTTAAAGTTATTCCTAGAACAAAAATTCCTCCTCTTGGACAAAATAAAATTAAAGAAGATAAAAATCAAAAAAAAGAAAAAAAATTTATTGAAAAAATTGAAAAACAAAAACAAATTGAAAGGAAAAAAAATTTTGAAAAAGAAGATGAAGAAACAAAGACATTAATGGAAAAAATTTATAAAGATAAATTAAAGGAAGAAAGATTAAGAAAAGAAAAATTGAATGAAAAATATTCAGATGAAGAAGATTATAATTCAAAATATGGATTTAATAGAAATAATGATGTAGATAATAATATTAATTTACAAGATAATAATGAAGATGAATCATATGATGCAAATGAAAAAAAACAAATTAAAAATTATAATAAATATCATGGAAAACAACAAGAAGTATATGAAGATCAAGGGATTAAAGATAAAATTATGAAAAATAAAGAAAAAAAAGAAAAAAATAATTTAAATTTAAATTTAGATGATGGGGAAAAAGGAAATGATAAAGTTATTGCTATTGAAAATTTAAATGATATTAATTCTCATAGTAATTTAAATAGTAATAATTTAAGTAATAAAGAAAAAAATTATTCTACTCCTGAAAAAGAAAAAAAAAAAAAATATTCTCCTCCTAAAATTGAAAAAAGTAGTGATAAAAAAAAAGAAAATGAAAGTGATGAAGAAGAAGAAAAGGAAGAAGAAGAAGAAGAAGAAGATGTAAAATATGAAAAGAAAGATTATACAAGAGATAAAAATGATTATTTAAAAAAAGTAAGAAAAGAATTAAGAGAATATGAAAATGAATTAAAAGAAAAAATGGAAAATGATAAAAATGAATTATCTAAAAATATTGAAGAAGAATATGAAAGAAAAATTATTATTGAAAAAAGAAATTTAAAAGATAAAATTGTTAAATCAGAAAAAGAATTTATTAATAATTTAAATGATGAAGATAAATTTGATAAAGAAATTGAAAATTATAAAATTGCAAAAAGAAAAGAAATGGAAGATGAAAAGAAATATTCTTCATTAAATATAACTAATAATTATGAAAAAGATATTAATAAATTAGAAAGAGAAAAAGAAAGATTATTATCACAAATTAATATTCAAAAATTAAAAAATGAAAATGAAAAAAAACAAAAACAAAAAGGTGAAAATGAAATTTTAAAAAGTAAACAATTATTAATTAAAGAACAAATTAATAATAAAAAAACTTCATTAGAAAATAATAATAAAAAAGAATTAACAAAATTAGAAAGAGAATTAGAACAAAAATTTAATAATTTTAAAAAAGAAGTTGATGAAACAAAAAAAAGAGAAATTGAAATTCTTAATAAAAATAAAATACAAAAAGAAAATATTGAAATTAATGAAATATTAAAAGAATATCAAAAAAATTTAGATGAAAATTTTGAAAATAAAAAAGATGAAATTAGAAATGAATTAGAATTAAAAATGAAAAAAGAATTAGATGATTATAAAAAAATAATTGCTCAAGATTCTAATTTTAAAAAAGATTCAATTAATTCACAACAAGGTGATTTAGGAAAAAATTATTTAAATGAATTAGATGATTTAAAGATAAAAGAAGCAAGAGAAACAGAAAAGAAAGAAAAAGAAATAAAAGATAAATTTGAAAAAAGTGAAAAACAATTAGAAACTTTAAAAAATGATATGAAAAAAAATAGTGATAATTTAGTTAATGAAATAATTCAAAAAATTAAAGATATTATTTTAAATGAAAAAAAAGAAGAGAATTTAGATAAAGTAAAATCAAATATTGATGAATTATTAAGTTCATTATTTGGAACAAATGGTATTAAATTTAAACATAAAAAATCTTTATATGATATAGTAGAAAAGAATTACAAAGAAAAAAGATTATTAATAAAATATTTTATTGATATTTTACAATATATAAAAAAAATAGTAATAGAAAATCCATTAAATAATATAATAGATTCAAATGAAAATAAAAAAATTGATGATAATCAAATTAATGACTTAATACAATACACAAAAAATAAAATTGAAGAATTTAGAAATAAATATATGAATGAAATGATGCAAAAATTATTTCCATTTTTAGAAAATCCTTCAAATATTTTAAATCAATCATTAAATAATATAAATATTCCAATTCCAAATTCATATTTAAATATGAGTAGTGATAATATTATGACAGATAAAATAAATAATGCAATGATGAATCAAACATTATTAAATCAAAATATAATGAATCAAACAATGATGAATCCAAATTTAAATATGAACCCAAATACTTCATTTATGAATAATCCGAATAATATGAATCAATATTTATTAAATCAAAATCAATTAAATCAAAATTTAATTAATCCAAATAATTCAATGATGAATATGCAACAAAATAATTTTAATCAATTAAATTTTGATCCAATGAATACAACAATGAGAACTAATTATAATCCTAATTTAAATATATTTAAAAATAATTTTGAAAAACCAGATAATTCACAGAATAGATATTTAAATCAAACAATGAATAATTTTAATATGAATCCAATGAATAATAATTTAATGGAACAAAGTTATTATAATATGAATTCAAATTTAATTGGTTCTTTACCAGAAATTCAAAGTGATATTATAAAAAATTTATCAGATGAAGATTTTAATTTATATAATAAAATAAATGAATTTTTAATAGATGAATCTGCAAGTTTAAATAGAGAATATAATGAATATGAAAAAAAGAAATTTTATGATAATCAAATGAGCCAAATTACAGAACAAGGACATTATCTTCAATTAAGTCAAATAATAAATGATGAAAAAATAAAATCAATAAGATATGGAAAATATTTTTCAGATAAAATATCTGCTTTTAATTTAATAAAAAAAAGAGCAGAAGAATGTTATAAATTTATATCTGATAATTCATCAAGAAAAGATATATTTAAAGATAAATTTAATTTAATTCTTCAACATATTAATGATTATAAAAAAACAATTAAATCAATGAAAAATCCTATAGAACAAAAAAATTTAGGAGAAACTACTTATACTTTAAGAAAAAGTCCTTATTTAAATCCTTCTTCAAATATGACTGCTGAAACTATTAAAAATAATTATACTAATTTTTATACTTATTATACTCCTAATACACTTGATACTACTATTAATACTCCTTATGTTCATCAATTTTTTAATACTAAAAAAAATAATGATCTTTTAAATATGAGAATTATGTCAAATATTAATCCTCTTAATTATTCAAGTAGAATTGAAAGATTTGAGAATATATAATTTTTTTTTGGGATTTTATTTTTATTTATAATATAATTTTTTTTATTTTTTGGGGTTTTTTATTTTTTATTTTTGAATTTAAAAGTTAATAAAAAATTGTAATATTAATATATCTTTATTTTTTTTTTAAATTAAACTTTTTTTTACATTATATAAATTTAAAAAAAGTTATGAAAAATATTATTAAATTTTTAAAAAAAATAAATTTTATTTATTTATATATTTACAATTTATTAAATTGATTTTAATAATTATTATTTTATAATCATTATATGAAATCATCATAATAAATCTAAGGAATGGTGGCTTAAAAGATTGATAAATTTTATTTAAAATATTAATAAATATTATATGAGTTTTGCTTAAAATATACAAAAATTTGTTTTTCTTATATATTAAAAATAATATTATTCTAAAAGATTAAATGAAATAAAAAAATGAAAGATATTTAAAAAATAACAATTATTAAAATAATGTAAAAATATTTCTAAAAAATATTTAATTTATTAAAAATTTAATATAATACCAAATAACAACGAAACATAATAACTTGACATACTTCTATTATAGGGTTCAGCATAAATTAAAGGATTATGAACTAAAATTAATTCAATTAAAACAACAATATAAGCAATATTTTTTCCAATTTTAAATGCAAAAAGAGAAAAGATTGCAGCTAAAATTAAAAGAAGATTTTGAAGACAAAGTATTTCTCCACAATATTTTCTATATTTATTTAAGGAATTATTATGTAAAATCTTTTCAGAAATAATTCTTATATTTTGTGATATATATCCTTTATTTGCATCAATTGATAATATTCCTTTAATTCCAATTAAAATGAGTGTAATTGCAAATAATATCCTATATAAAAAATAACAAAATTTTTTAAATTCCATTTTTTATAATTTTAAAAAATTAAAATTTAAATAAAAATAAAATATTAAAAAAATTCAATCAATTAAAATTTTAAAAATATCTATATAATTAATAAAAATATCTCAAAACTTTTTTTTAAATTTATATATATTTATAATCATAATTGATAAAAGAAAAAAATAATGGGTTTTGAGTAAAATTTTAAATGGAAAAATTTTCATAATTAAAAAAAAATAAAAAAATATAAATAATTATAAAATTAATTTTCAATTAATTAAGTTATAATTGATATATTTTTTAAAAGATTAACATTTTAAATTGAATTTTAATATATTTATAAGAAAATTTTTTAAAGAGAACTTTAAAAATAATAACTATTTATTAAATTATTTGATAATGCTAATAACTTTAAAATAGTAAATTATAATAAATTATTCTTTATTTTTTAATATTTGAAAATAAAAAAAATTAATTATAAAAAAATTTAAATGTTTTTATTTTTAACAAATAATAATTAAATAAAAATGAAACAGGAAGATCAAAAGTTTTTTTCATTTCAAGATATAGTAAACACTGCTTTAACAAACCCAGATGCAATAAGAGGAAAAAAAAGTAGTTTAGATGAAGGTGATTTTTCATTAAATGTAATATCAGATTTAACTTATTCAAATATTTGGAATTCATTTACAAAATGGTGTATTGATCAAACTGAATTAGGATATTTAATTGATATATTTTCTTTTGGAAAAATGTTTTATGTTTCAGAAAAATCAAATGAAGGAATTTTAATAAAATTTTCAGATTTTTTTTTAAAAGAACATAATTTAAAAATAGATGAAAAGAAATCAATATATGATAAACAATATAAAATAAAATATTCAAATGTCCAACCTCAAATAGAAAAATTAAATTTAATTGCAATTTCAACAGAATTAAATACTAAAAAAGTTTTAGTTCAAAATGGTTTAAATAATTTATTTAATTCAATTGGTTATTTATTACAAAATAATCACATTTGTACAATAGATTTAGGAATATTAGGAATAATTCATAGTAATAATTTAATAATTTATCAAATTCCTTCAAAAGTAAAAAGTGATTCAATAATGAATAAAAAAACAACAATACAATCTTTAATTGAAAGAATAAAAAAAAATCCAGAAGAAAAAAAAGAAGAAGAAGAAAAAAATAAAAATGATATTATTCAAAATGAAAATATAGATAATTTACAAATGGGATATCAAACACAAGAAGCATGGAAAATGAAAGAAGAAATAGAAAAAAGAATAAAAGATGAAAAAACACCAAAAAAAAAATATTCAAATAAAGAAATGCAAGAAATAAACAATGCAAAAAAAGTAATAACAAATGCGATAAAAAATAATAATTATTATAACATAAATTCAGAAGAAGAAGAAATGAAAAATGAAAATTTAAAATTATTTAATAAAACATTTCAAAATAATACACATTCAACTCTTCCACCAATTAAAATAAAAAAAGGAGATAGATTAATAAATATACCAATGAAAGAACATAGATTTAATATTAAAGAAATGTTTCATTGTAAATTTAAAGCAGTAAAAGTACAAAAAGCAAAAGCAAATCCAGTTTTATTTAATGTATATTCAAATACAAAAGCTGCTCCTTTCACTGCAGAAAAAACTCAAATTCCAATTACTCATAGAATTGCATCTTTTTATACTTTATCAATTCAAAATTTAATTATTGATAAAACTTCTAAAAGTATTAAAAGATTATGTGATGATTATTTTGTTAAATATAAAGATATTAAATTTGAAGAACCTGCTACTGAATTAGAAGAATATTTATATATTTTACATTATGATAATATTAATCCTGAAAAAATTAAATTAAAACAAGATGCTTATAAGAGATATTTAAATTTTATTGAAAATTCTATTTCTGATGATTATATTTCTATTATGAAAAGTGATTGGATTGTACAAATGATTAAAATGATAAATAGAATTTATTTAATGAAACAATATGATGTTTTAGTTAATGATTGTTTTAAAGAAATGACACATGATTATAAAATTGCAATGAAAACTTCTATTTTAGATTATATTTTAAAACATCCTGAACAAAGACAAAAATTAAATATTCCTATTTCATTTAGAAGAATAAAAGAATATGCAGAAGAAAGAATAACAAGACCAAGTGATGATGATGTTCAATGGAAAACTAAATTTCAAAGGAATAAATTATCTATTTCTAATAATTTATATATTATGTGTGAAAATGCTACTAAAATTATGAGTTATTTTCAAAAGAATTTAATTCAAACGTCTTATGTTAATTTAAATGAAGTTACTGGAATAAATTGGCCTACTGTTAAATTAAATAAATTTGTAGAAAATCAACAAAATCAACTTGAAGAAGAGAAAAATTTAGTTAATGAAAATTGGAGAAAATTTGTAGAAAATATATTAAAAGAAAATAAAATATATAAAGATCAATTAATATTATATTTTAAATCAGTATCTGGATTAATGTCAAGTGAATTAAGGAAATTAATAATAAATTCAATAGAAAAATATTTTTTATTTATAAAAGAATTTCAAAAAGAATCTTATTTATCAGCAGAAGAAGTTTTTAAAAATCAATTTGATCCAAATTTTCCTTTTCAAAAATCTTTTATAGAAGTAGAATTAACTGAACATATTAGTAAAACAAAATTCTCTTTTTCAGATGATTTAAATGAAATACATTCAAAATTAACAAATGTAGTACAAGATATAATAACTTATAGTGAAGGAGTTGAAAGAGCAGATAATATGTTTATTAAAAATGTAGATAAACATTCTAATTTATGGAAAGTTCCTTTTAGTGATTCTGTTGTTAATTATATGTTTAATGAAATTGATAATGTTATAAATGAAAATTTAAAAATTATTGATAAAGTTACTGATTTATATGCTCCTTTTGAATTTATTATGAAAGAAGATGAAGAAATACAAAAATTTATTTCTTCAAATCCAAAAAGAGATGATTATAAAAAGAAAATAGCATTTTATGAAGAAAAACAAAATTTATTAAGTACAATGCCAAATAATTTATATATGAATATGATAAAAATAAATTGTTTAAATTTAAATGAACACATTCGTACAGAAATAAATAAATTTACATTAAATCTCTTAAATAATATATTAACAGTAAATATATTTAATAAAAGTAAATATTTAGGTCAAAGTTGTACAGATATATTAGGAGAATTAAAAACTCAAGTAAACACAGAAGAAATATTATTTAAATTAGAAAATATAGCAGAAACATGTAGAACAGAAACAATACCTCAATTATTAAATGAATATGAAGATTATTTACAATGGGTATTTTTTTATTTAAGTTATGATACTTATCCAGTTTATTTAACTCAAAAAGAAATATCAAATAATTTTGAATCATCAATTAAAGAATGTCATGATAATTTTATTCAAATTGATATATCTATGAAAAGTTTTATGGATGTTTTAGAAAATCAAAAAAAGAAATTTACTCAAGATTTAGATGAAGAAAGAGCAAAATTATTAGATGATATAACAGAATTAAAAAAAGCAGTAGATGATAATAAAGAAAATATAAAAACAAAATTATATGGTGATGAGAATAAATTTAGAGAAGGATTAGAAAAATTAAATCAAGAAGCATTAAATTGTCAAAATAGATTAAAAACAGTAGTTGAAAAAGAAGGTTATTTAGGTAATCCTTTTACTACAGAAGATGAAAGAGTTGAACAATGTTTAAATGATTTACAACCAATGATTAAATACTTTACTTTTATTAATAAATATAAAGTTATTTATAAAACTAAAAGAGAGAATAAATTAGCTGATATTGATTTTAAAGAAATGGATGAATTATGTGATCAATTTGATATTTTTGATTATTCAATGCAAAAAATTACTTCTTATAAAGATAGAATTCAAAGAGCAAAAGTTGATTTTGAATCTTTTAAATTAACTGTTGATTTAGCAAAATTAATTTTACCTTTAGTTTCTATTTTACAAAAAAATATTATGGATGATAATCCTATTTTTGAAGATAATAGATTTTATTGTGTTGAATTTGCTAAAGTTTTTCCTTCTATTTTTCTTAAAGAAAATGATGAAGAAACTCAAAATGAATTAGGAAATATTACTTTTATTGATGTACAAAAATATGCTAAAATTTTAGAAAATGGAAGATTGGAAATTGAAAAAATTATTAAAGAATGGGAAATTGTTAATTCTTTATATGATATTCAACCTAAAATTGTTGAAGAAATGGAAATTGAATTTCTTTTAGAGAAATATAATAAAAAAGAATATTTAATTATTAAAAAAGAAAGTTATAATTCTGTTATTAATAATTTAGAAAAGAATATTGATTTAATTGAAGATAAAATTCATATTTTTGATGAACCTAAAGAGAATTTAGTTATTTATACTGAAATTATTAAATTAAAAGATCAAATGAATATTATGTTAAAAATAATTAAAAATTTGAGTGATTGTCAAAATACACTTGAAAGTTATATGGATAGGACAAGTGAAATTAAAAGAAAGTCTGAATGTTTTATGATATTGAAATCTGTTGAAAAACAATTTAAAAATTTAATTGAAATATTATTACAGAAAAAAATGAAAATTTTGAATATTTATTTTGAAAAAGAAAAATTTAATTCAGGAATTGATGATTTAAATAAAACATTTAAAGATTTGGAAAAGAGTATAAAAGAAAACAATATTTAAAATCAATATAATTTTTTTAATTATCTTACATAAAAATAAAATCAATATTATAATCAATTATTTAATATACATTTTTTTGATTTATATAAATTTATTATTAAAATATTAAACATTTACTATCTTGATTATTATTATTATTTTTTATATTTGGAACTATAATTTTTTGATTAATTAAAATAGGCTTTTGAATTATTTGTTTTTTATTAATTTGATTTTTTAATTTCTGAATATTAGGAGTAGAAATTGGAATATTTCTAATAATATTTTTATTTTTTTCATTTAAAGATTCACTTCTTTTATTTTTCAAATTAGAATTAATTATATCCATATTATTATTATCATTATTTATTTGAACATTTATTTTTTTTAACGATTTTTTATTCTCTTTATTTGAATTTGATCTTCTTGATAATTTTGAAGAAATACTTTTTTTAGAATGAATTGATCCAAATTGACTTTCATTAATTATAATTTCTGAATCAGAAAAATCATCATTATTAATTATAGTTGATGTAGATGAACTTTTATTAACTAAAAAATTTTTATTTATTATATTATTATTATTAATTTTATTTTTTGGTATAAAAATCTTTTTAATTTTATTATTATTTGAATCAGAACTATCTTTACTAAAAGTTTTTCTTAATATTTGTTGATAAAAATCACTTCCAAAAGAAGAAATTAATTGAGAATTGTCTTTTTCAAAACCAAAAAAAATATTATCATCATTTTCATTAAAATTATTTTTTATACTCATAGTACTAAATAGAGGAGAATCTAAATTATAATTTTTACTAAAGTTTATTTTAGAATGAAGAGAAGAAATTTTAGAAGTTATATCATCAATTTTTTTAAATGAGGTTTTATTTTCTGATGAACTATTTTTCTCACTTGGTAATTCATTTGATAATTTTACAATATCATTTATAATATCATAGAAGAAATCAAAAAAAGTTTTATATATTAATTTCCTATTATTTGATTCATGAAAAAGAGAATTATTCTTATTTTGATATAATTCAATTTCATCAAAAAAATCTGCATTTATAATATTAATTTGATTATTTCTACTATTTTTTAACAAATCAATTTTATTTGTTAATATATTAAATTGTTGTTTAATTTCTTCATTTTTTTCTAAATCTGTAATTTCATAATTATTTGAAATCAAATCTGAAATAAATGAATAAATTTTAATTAAAAAAATATTATTTTTTAGAGATTCAATTTTGGAAATTAATTTAATTTCATTTATGTTAGTTTCATTTATTAATTTTCTAAAAAAATTATTTTGAATATTTTCATTAGTATTTACATTATTTGTTGATGCAGCAGTTTTTGAATAACTATTATTTCTCATTATTTTATTTGTTTCTGTTTCAATTATAAATTGTAAATTTTTTTTCTTTAATTTATTTTGTGAATTTTGTTTTTTATTTTGATTTGTCGTGATTTGCTTTTGAATTTGAATATTATTTTTAATCAAATTTTTCCCATTTAATGTCGGATTTATTTTATTTTGTTTTATAATATTATTATTATTTAGCAATAACAGTTTTTTTTTTTTCGTTATTAATTGATAAAGTTTCAATATTACCTTTAATACCTTTAGTTTTTATATTATAATTATGAAGATCACTTATTGATTTTACTTTTGAATAATTTGAGTTTTTTAAAGGAAATTTTAAAAGATCGCTTGTTTTTGTTGAATGACATTGAATTGCTTTTTTCATCTTTTTATTATATCTAAAATATAATAATATATTAATTTAAT
This sequence comes from Isotricha prostoma, assembly GCA_023807205.1. Lineage (NCBI taxonomy): Eukaryota > Ciliophora > Litostomatea > Vestibuliferida > Isotrichidae > Isotricha > Isotricha prostoma. The sequence goes on from JAJMZS010003207.1 coordinate 12,311, forward strand.
TTGATAAAAAGACTTAAAAATTAAATTTTTTTTCAAAATGAATGATAATGATATACCTTTAATTATATATGATTCTAAAATTTCTTCTCCCGATGAAATATTAAATTTAAAAAAAAATTTAGAAATAAATTCAAAAAATAAAAAAGACATTAATACAAACAACAATACTTATTTAAGAAATTTAAAAAAAACAAGTCCACCAAAATACAATTATAAGAATTTACGTTCTTCCACACCAGAAATGAATAAATTAAAATCTAATTTTAAATCAAAAAAAACAATAAATAAAAAATTTTCAAATTCCCAAAACAATTTTTACAATCCTTCATTAATAACAGAATCAAATGAATTTGATTACATATCAAAACCAAATAAATTAAGAAATGAATTTCAATTACTATTAGGAAAATTAAATAATAACAGCACAAAAGAAATAGCATTTTCACAAATAAAAGATTTAATAATAAATAATAATACACAAAATGATTTAAGAATATATATAAGTTGTTTATCAACAAATAATCAAACTTGTTCAATTGGTGCAAAAGAAATTTATGCTTTATTATATGGTTTAATTAGTAATGTTTATCAAGAAAATTTATTAGATCCTTTAGATAATCCACCAAATATAATTAAGACTATTAATCGTATATTGAATCATATTTTTAAATTTTATTTATTTCACAATTCATATAATATTCATAAAGCTTGCGCACTTTCAATTTGTGATATTTTTGAAAATTGTATGCCTAAAGATAATTTAAAAATTATAAAAATGATTTTTATTGAATCACTTTTAAATTTAATATCAATTGGTACTAATAAAATAATTCAAAATGGTGCTGCTATTTGCTTAAGTGATTTTATTTTTCATATTGGAAAAAATATAAATGAAAATGAAATATATAATAAACTTTTAGTATCAATAAATGAGAAAATTATTAATTTATGTTGTAGACATTCACAAGATAATTCATATATTTTTGAAGCTTTATATAATTTAATTTTTTTTACTGATATTGAAATATATAATAATAATTTTAAAGAAATTTATGATAAAATTACTGATATTTTATCTGAAAATAAAGAAAAATTTAGTATAGATACTAAAATAAATTGTTTAAATATTTTGAATTTAATTGCAATTAAAGCTGAAAAAATTGCAGATATGTCAATTGGATATTATCAAGATGAAATAATGAAAATTATTCAATTAAATGTTAAAAATAAAAATTTGAAAATTCAAAAAAGTGCAAAAGAAACTTTAAAAAGTTGGATTAGATTAAAAGAAATTTATAATAATTATGATATTCAAAAAAGAGAATTAAATAAAGATTTAAATTTTGATATTGATAAAGATAAATATAATATGAAAAATTCTGAATTTCCTGTTAAGAAAATGGATAAATTAAATTTTTTAAGAAATCTTGCAAAAATGTCAAAAATTGATAATAAAACAAATAATAATATTAATTTTGAAAAAGAATTAACTTTAGAATTAAAAAATAGAGTTTATGATAATGGGATTAATAATGTTATTCAATTATCAAATTTAATTCAAAATAAAAAAGAAAAAAATGCATTTTCTAAAGGTACAAATTTTGAAAAAGAAATAAATGACTTTTTAAAAAATTCACATCAAGTCAAAAAATATAATGCTTATAATTTAAATGTACCAATTAAAAATGAAAAAAAGATTAATGATACTAATTTAAATAAAGAAGAATTACAAAAAATATCTAAGGAAATTTCTTTGAAAAAAGAAAGAGTTGATGATATAGAAAATGATAAAATGAACTTATATAATGAAAGTAATTCTGAAAATGAAAATCAGGATGATTATTTTAATCCAATTCAACAAAAACAAAATGAACAAAATAATAATAATATTATTAATGAATTTACAAATAATTATAGAGATGATAATAGAAAAAATAATATGTATTTAGGTAATAATAATAATTTCTTTGATAATAATAATCAAGAAATTAATTTTGATGAAAATAATATAAATAATGAAAAACATTTTATTATAAATAAAACTAATATAAATAATAAAAGAATAAATATTAATGAAGAAAATGATAATTTTATAAGTAAGAATGAAATGAATGATTTATTTAATAGAGATGAAGAAAATATTGAAATTAATCAATTTAATAATCAAAATTTGAATAATCAAAATAAAGTACGAAACAGTATAAATTCAGATTTAAAATTTACTTTTAAAAATTTATTTAATAATACTCTTTTAAAATCTTTTATAGATTTTGAAAAAAATATAAATCAAAAATTAAATGATATGAATTTAAGAATAAATGATATTTCTGATAAAATAAATGAATATAAAGAAAACCAACAAAACAATAAAAATTTATTAAATAGTTTTGATTCTACAAAATATTATATAAATAACCAACAATTCAAAATAAATAACAATTTAGAAAATTCTAAAATAACAAAATCAAATTCAACAAAAACAAATATTAAAAAAGATAAAGATAATATACAAAATAAAATAACAAATAATGAATCAGATTGTCAAATAATAAAAAATTGGAAAGATGTATTATCTTTAATAGATAAAAACTATCCAAATGAAGCATATACAAAAATATTAAATACAGGAGATGATATTTATTTATTAAGATTAGTTTGTATAACAGGACCAATTTTTAATAAATTAAATCCAGAAATTTCAAAAAGAGTTTTAATGAGAATTAATATGATTTCTAGAAGTCATCAAATTCAAGGATTATTAATAAGTTTAATTAGGAATTCATTAAAATATAAAGTATTTAATTTATTAAATAATCAAGAAAAAAATGATGTTTTAGATTCACTTTATGAATTTTCTGGAATTAATAATATTATTGGGAGTGATGCTGCAGAATTATATACTCAAATTACTCATAATAAATTTAAATAAAGTTTTTTTTAATTTATTTATTTTTATCTTTTTTTTAAAATTAACTTAAATATTGAAACAATTATTTATTTTTATAATTAAAAAACAGATTCAATTAAATAAAAATAAAATATATAAAGAAACCCAAATTCTTTAATTTCATTTGATTTTAAATATAAAGTGATATTCACAAAATAATCAATATATTACATTTGTATCTTTTTTATTTAGTTTGTTCAAAAGAAATTTCAACTGATTTATTTTTTTGATAATATTGATTATATGGATTATTTTGTGACATATTTATACTTTGTTGAGTAATTTGATGATAATTATTATTATCATTTTTTGTTTTATTATGTGATATTGAATAAGAAAAATTCATTTGACTTCCAAAAGTATTATAAAACTTATTATTAATATTACTTTGAATATTATAATTTTCCTTATTATCACTTATACTTTTTCTTTGACACCAATCAAAATTTAAATCATTATCAAAATTATTTCTTTTCAAATCATCCAAAAATAAATTAATTAAAAACTCATAATTTGGTTTTTCTTCAAATTTTAAATTTAAAACATAATCAAAATATCTTTTAATACTAAAATCAACATTATAACATAAAATTCCAGGAGTGACTTCAATTTTTTTTTCTTTAATTCTCATAATTTTTTCTTTAATATTCTTACATTTAATTCCCATCCAAGGTAAACTTCCTTTAATAAAATAAATTAACATAAAACCAATTGATTGTAAATCATCTCTTCTACTTTGTTCAAATCCAAAATGAGTATAAATTGAACAAAATCTTATTGTTCCTATAAAACTTTTTCCTTCTTTATATGGAATGTGTATATTATCTTTTTGATTCATATAATGACGTGAAAGATTAAATCCAATTAAATTTATTAATGATATATTTTTTAATGATATTAAAAAATTTTCTGGTTTTATATTTCTGTGAATATAATTTTTTTCATGAAAGATTTGGATTATTTTTAATATTTGAATTGATAACATTAATGTTGTCTTTAATGAAAAATGTTTTGTTGGTTGATTTCTTATTAATTGTTCTAAATTTTTTCCTAGTAAATTTGTTATTAAAATTACCTTTTCTTCAGATTGAGAAAAATATATTATTTTTGGAAAATTTTCTATATTTTGTAAATTGTTTAATATTGAATATTCGTGAATTAAATAATGAAATTCAGTATTTTCAAAAATTATTTTTATTGCTATTTCTTCATTTGTTTTTTTATTTATTCCTTTATAAATTTGTAATATTGGATCATATTTTAATTTGTCTGATGATTTAAATATAAATTGATTACTTATCATAACTTCTTCTGATTTTTCATTAGAAGTTATTATTTTTGAATTTTCCATTTATTTGATGTAATTTTGTAATAAAATTAAAATATTTTATTTTTGAAAAAATTTTAAAAACTAAATATTTTAATTATATATAATTATTAAACTTTTAAAAAAAGAAATGATTATTATAATTTTAAAAAAATAGATATTATATTATTTCCAGATTTATAGTAATATAAAAATTAAAATATACATCAATGAAAAAATAAATAAAAATAAAATAATTAATTTAAAAGAATAAATTTTGTATTCATAACTATTATGGTAAAACAAATGAATATTTAAAGAAATTATTAATATGAAAAAATATTAGCTGAATAATTAAATTATTATTCTACAAAGTAATTACATTCTAAAAAAAGAATTCATATTTTAAATGATTTGATTGAAATAAAAAAAGGTATTATAAATAATGCATTAAAAATACCTATTACTAAAAGAACGTAATCTATTTAATTAAAAAAATAATTGAAATAAAAAATTAGAGCAAATTTTAAAAGAAATTGAAATAATTTTGCTCAAAACTAAAAATATTATTTTATATTTCATTATATATTTTAACAAATAAGAATAAATTATTTTATTAAATTATCAACAACTGTTATAAATAATTAAAAGAATTAACATAATTTTATATTAATCTTTATATATTTTGATATTTTTAATAATAAAAAAAAAAATTGTTAAATTATAATGCTCAAAAAAAGTACTTTTAATCTATCTAAAAAAAAAACAAATGAAATAATAAATAATTCAGAAAATGGTTTAAGTCAAAGTTTGGGATTGGATGAAATTAATGATTTATTTTTCAATTCAAATTATATTATTTGTAATTATGAAATTGAAAAGCCAAGAATAATTCAAATATTAAATAGTTTTGAATTAAATTATCAAAAAAATACTAATTTAGATGGTGAAAAAAATGGAGCAGAAATTAAAAAAAATTGTTTAATTCGTTTAAATAATAAAAAAATTCCTTTTGGATTTAAATGTAATTTTAAACAAGAAGGAAAAAATGAAATAAAAATTGCATTTAAAAAGAACATTACTATTGCTAATTATTTATTTTCTTTATGTTCATCAATAAAATCAATAGATTTATCTAATTTTGATTCCAGTGATGTTACTAATATGGGTTATATGTTTAGTGATTGTACTTCTTTAAATAATTTAGATTTATCTAATTTTAAAACAGATAACGTTACTAATATGAGGAATATGTTTAGTAATTGTTCTTCATTAATAAATTTAGATTTATCTAATTTTAAAACTGATAATGTTAATAATATGAGCTATATGTTCGAAAAATGCTCTTCTTTAATTAATTTAAATTTATCTAATTTTAATTTAGATAAAGTTACTGATTTGAACCACATGTTTAATAATTGTTCATCATTGTCAAATATAGATTTATCTAATTTTAAAACAAATAATGCTACTAATATGAGTTATATGTTTAATAATTGCTCTTCTTTGAATAATTTAAATTTATCTAATTTTAAAACAAATAATGTTACTAATATGAGTTATATGTTTAATAATTGTTCTTCTTTGAAGGAATTAAATTTATCTAATTTTAAAACAAATAATGTTACTAATATGAGTTATATGTTTAGTTATTGTTCTTCTTTGAATAATTTAAATTTATCTAATTTTGATTCCAGTAATGTTATTAATATGAGTTATATATTTAGTAATTGTTCTTCTTTAAAAGAATTAAATTTATCTAATTTTAAAACAAATAATGTTACTAATATGAGTTATATGTTTTATAATTGTTCTTCATTAAAAGAAATAAATTTATCTAATTTTATTACAAATAACGTAGAAGATATGAGTTATATGTTTTACAATTGTTCTTCATTAAGAAATATAGATTTATCTAATTTTAATATAAATAACGTAATTAATATGAGTTATATGTTTAATAATTGTTCTTCATTGAAAAATATAAATTTATCTAATTGTTATTCAAGTAAATTAACCTATATGAGTTATATGTTTAATAATTGTTCTTCTTTGACCAATATTAATTTATCAAATTTTATTACAAATAATGTAACAAACATGCGTCATTTATTTGACAAATGTTCATCTTTAACATCTATAAATATATCTAATTTTGATACAAATAATGTTACTAATATGAGTAATATGTTTTCTGAATGTTCTTCATTAACAAATATAGATTTATCTAATTTTGATACAAATAGTGTTACTAATATGAGTAATATGTTTTCTGAATGTTCTTCATTAACAGCTCTGAATTTATTTAATTTTTATACAAATAATGTGACTAATATGAGTAGTATGTTTAATAATTGTTGTTCTTTAACAGCAATGAATTTATCTAATTTTGATACAAGTAATGTAGTTAATATGAATAATATGTTTAATAATTGTTGCTCTTTAAATGAATTAGATTTATCTAATTTTGATACAAGTAAAACTACAGATATGAGTCATATGTTTGAAAAATGTTCTTCTTTAACTAATTTAGATTTATCTAATTTTAATACAAGTAATGTAACTAATATGCGTAATATGTTTTCAGAATGTTCTTCTTTAGAAGAACTTGATTTATCTTCTTTTGATACAAGTAAAGTTTATCATATGAGTTATATGTTTTGTAATTGTAATTCTTTATCAAATTTTGATCTATCTAATTTTATTACAAGTAATGTTCAAGATATGAATGGTATGTTTTATAATTGTTGTTCTTTAATATACTTAGATTTAACAAAGTTTACTTGTGAGAAACTTGAACAATTTAAAGAAATATTTGATGCATTTCCCTCTGATTGTGATATTATGTGTGAAGATAAAAAGTTTATGGAAATAATTAAAACAAGAAAAAATCATTAAAACAATAATAAAAGTTTTAAAATATTCATTTTAAAAATATATAAAATGTTAAGTTAAAAAGAATTAAAATAAATAAAAGTTAATATATTATAAAAAAAAGAACAAAAATTAAAAATAACAATATTTTAAATTAACAAATAATTATTTTCAGAATATATTAAAAAAATATTTTCATTAAAAATATAAATTAATAATACTTATATATATTTTATTTATTTATAAAAAATGATTTTTTCAAAATTATATTTAAACAATTTTAATAAAAAATAATTTATTTAACATAAATTTTAATATCACTTATTCCATAACTTTGTTCACAAGAATCATCATTTAAAGTTGAACCAAAAATTAATTCTAAATTATCATCACTATGTGAAAATGTAACAGAAATAAATTCTCCAATTTTACAAATTTGATATCCACACATTCCTTCTTTTAAAATAAAATCATCTTTATTTGTTTCACATCTACCAGTCCATAAAAATTCTTCATTCCCATTATTATTATATTTCAAATATCCTGAATTTTTATCCCAATTACCAATAAAATTAAATTTTCCTTCAATTTTAATTAAAGAATGTTTTGGTAAATTTTTATATTCTTTTCTAATTTCTTCATTTGATAAAAGACAATGTCCTCCTAATATATTAATAAAATTTCCACATTTTGAAATTCTTGAAAATGACCATTCATTTATATTATTATTTTCAAATGTATTTATTGAATATAATTTCCATTGAGAATTATTATAATAATTTAAATTTCCATCTATGTTAATTGATTCTATTAATATTGATGGAGAGTTTATTAATAAATTTTCACCTTCTTTTGATGTTATTATTTTAGTATCTTTTTTTAATATTGAAAAATCATTATTATTTGTTATTCCTAATGAAAATTGAGTGTTGTTATCATTTTTAAATTTTAATGTCATTAATGAAGAATCTTTTCCTGGATTTGAAATTATAAATTTAGATTCTTCATGATTATCTGATATTAAATCATTTTGTCTTTTACTTTTTAATGATAAGAAAATTGGTAATAAAATAAAAATTATATTCAAAAATAAAATACTCTTCCTCATAAATTTAATTTAATACGTTTTTATAAAATAACAAAAAAATTAAAAAAAAAATTAAAAAATTAAAAAAATAAAAAACAAAAAAAAAGAATAAAAATAAATAAATATAAAGAAAAATAAATATATTTTAATTAATTTCCTTGTAATATAAAATATTAAACTAATATAAAAAACAAACAAAAAAAAACTCCCTTCTCAAAAACTCAATGAAAAAAAAATAAAAAAAAACAAAAATAAAATTACAACTTAGTTTCATCTTCACTTAAATTAGCATATTTAACCTTATCACTACTAAACTCTCCTTTTTTAACATTAGGCATTTCAATATTAACATTAGGTCTTTGATACCCATCAGCTCTTTCATATCCATCATTCCTTCCAAAATCATTACTAACAACAGGACTATAACCACTATTAGTATATTTAACATAAATTTGTTTAATTAAATAACCAATACCAGCACAAACAAAAGCAATAATAATATAATAAAGAAAACTTTGCCATAAAGGCCAAGGGAAATATCCTCCATTAACAACTTCAATAGGATTAAATGTAATAATTTCACCACTTGTAGGATTTCTGGCTAAAATATTTATATAGTAAGTTTCACGATAATCTAAATTTGGTGTTGTATATTCTTTATTATTTACTAATTTTATATTTCTAAATCTTTTTGATGGATCTACTTCATCAATGTATCTTGTTAAGTAACATACACTTCCCATTGATGAGAATCTTTCTTCATTTGTTGTTATAAATAAATCAAATTTATATTCTTGAAAATCTCTGTAATCACCCCATATATTTCTACTTGATATTTTTGGTATTATTAATTTTATTTTTCCTCTTCCTAATGTTTGATATTCTAATGTTTCATTTACTGATGATATTTCAAAATTTGATTGTGTTGTTGAATAATAATACATTAAGTAAATTAAACGTGTTTTACATTGTATATTTGCATCTTCACATTCTTCAGATGTTTCTGATGGTTTTATTGATAGGTAAATATGTTTATGTTTTAAATTATTTATTATTATCATTTTTCTACCATATTCTTCTTCTGGTTCTTCATAATCAATATTTTCTTCTGACATATTATAAAATGAGGATAATTTAATGTTCATTTCTCCACGACATGATGATAATTCTATTATCATTGTATCATCATCTTTATATCTTTTTTCTAAAGCATATATTTTTTCTGATATACTTTGTAATTTTCCTCTTCTATCATATACTACACTTTCATTTGAGTAAAAAATTTCAAAAGGTTTTGCATCTACTCTCTTAACATAATTTTGAGATGGATTAATTAAAATATGAACTGTACTTTCATGTGTGTAATAATCATCATCATATTGTTTAATAAAAAATTTTCTTTCATTTTTTATTTGTACTAAAAATAATGCTCTAATAAATTTATTTTCATTATCTTTAATTTTTGGTAAATTATTAACATCAATTGATAATAATCCTAAACCACTATCTGTTGATGCTTTATAATCATAATTTTTTTCAGTTGGTAAACTATATTTATATGCAGTTTCAGCTGATTTTTCATCAAAATCATAATCTTCTTTTTTATCTAATTCATTTACTTTTATATATACTGTTGCTTTTTTATTATTAACATTATCTAATGTTAATGTAAATTCTACACCATCGAATTCATCATATATATCAAAATATCCAATCATTTTATCCCATTTAATAAAGAATTCTTTACTTCTTCCAATTGGTACACTTTGCCATGAATTATTATATAGTAATTGAATATAAAAACCGAAATCTGTCATTGGTTGAACTTTGAAAAATATTGTTTTTTTTTGTATATTTTTTGTATTTTCAATATAATTTGAAAATTGTTCTTGTTCTTTTGAATCTAAATCTTCATTTCCTATAATTATATCACCAATTGCATTATAATCATATTTTATAGTCTTTTGTTTTTCATCATAATATGATTCATTAGTATAAATTTCTATTCTTCCTTGTCCAACATAAGTATGAATATTATATATTATATTATTATTATCTGAATTATAAAATGTAATTAAACTATAAGGTTGTTTTCTTTGACTATAATCATCATTAAATTTTAAAAAGTAAATATTTTCTCTATTAATATCTAAACTATCATAAACTGGTTCATATGATAATTTTGCACTATTAATATCAACTAAAGTTGAAGTTTGACAAATATAAGTTAATAATATAATAGTATCTTTATTATAATTAGTATCTTTAACATCAACTTTTAAATAATACAATTGATTACTAGTTACAGTTGAATACTCATAATCACTTCCTCCAGGAAATATATCATAAACTTTTTTACCTTTGGGAACATCATTTAATTGAGAATCTTTTACAGTTTTTGAAAATAAAACTCCACCACCATAAATATAATTAAGTGTAAAAACAACTTCAGCACCTTCATTTTCTTCATCTTCACCTTTTTCAACATAAATATCATCATATCTAAAGTAACATTTATCATCTTCTTTTTGACATTCACAAGTCATAGGAGAATTATCTCTTAAAGGTAAGACTTTATTTTCATGTGAAGAAACAAATAAAGTATATGAAGTTGCAGTAAAACCAATAACTAATAAAGAATAATGACCTTCTAAAGTTTTAATATTATTTTTTTTAAAGAAAGTATGTTCAATATTAAAATCAATATATTCATGACCAACTCCTGTACTTTTCCAATTATAATTTCTAGTTGATGGATTTTTATCTCCATAATTTAAATACATATCAGCATCACCATTCATATTTGATAATGAAATATAAATATTTTTTACAGTATCATCAAAGAATAAATCAAAATATTTATGTTCACCTGCATTAATAAAATCTTCATATGGAATATTTTGATTTATTTTTCTCTTATCTGAAGTATATGAAATAGTATATTCAATATATGAATCATCATCTTCTTCTTCTTCATTAATATAACCATGATTTTCACCTTTAACAGTAATAAAAAATTGAATTTTAAAATGTTCATTATTTAATTTTTGAAAATATTCTTCTGGAATATAAATAATTCTTCCATTATAAGTAGAATTACCTTTTAAAGTATAATTTTTTTCATTTGGAAAAATAATATCATCACCATATTCTGGTTTTTCTGGTATTCTTAAATATAATTCTCCAATTCCATTTGTAAATGAAACTGAAATTGCACTTCCTTTTCTTTTTCTAATTTCTTCAATTATATAATAATGATATTCTCCTGGTGTAATAAAATCACTTTTTGATGTTCCTGAAGTTAAAAATTCTCCTTTTTTTTCATTTGATCTTGCAACAATTAAAAATTGACTTGATTTTTCTGCTTTAATAGTATGTTTACTTCTCTTAACATAAATATAAATTCTACATCCATAAAAATCATCATCTTCTTCAATATCACCTGAGCAATATTCATTTAAATAAGAAGTACTTAATGTAATTGTATCATAATCTTTTATTTTTCTAGCATAAACTAATGAAGTTTTTTTATAATCTTCTTCTTCATATTCTTCATCATAATTTTCATCTTTTTCATTTTTTTCTATTTTTTCTTCTGTTATTTCATCAACATCAACATAAATATCAACTTGACCATATAAAGAATTAATATCAACTTCAAAAGGAGTTTTTATATCAGTATGTAAAAACCAAAAAGTTTGTATTGGATAATCATTTGATAAAGTAGAAATTTGTTCAACTCCATCATATAAAATAAAAGGAATTGATGGAGTAGTTACACCAATATAATATTTCATAACTGATTTTTCTAATAATAAATTATCTTCTGGATTATCCATATAAACAACAATATAATAAGTACTATCCAAATCTAATTTATCATCATCTTCTTTTATTATTAATTCTCCATTTATATCACTTACCCAATCAAAACCTTTTATTCTTTCATGAGGAGAAATGTTAGTATCATCATCATATTCAAAATTATCTAAATCTAAAAATACTTTAAATGAAAATTTAACATTAACTGGAGTAATAACAAATTTTAAATTTTCCCTTTCTTCTAAATTAGGTTGATAAGTATAAATTTTATAATCAATATCATTAGGAAAATAATCAGTAATCATGACTCCTTCACTTAAAGTTAAAGTAACATCATCATCATCAGGTTCATTTTCTTCATAATCATCATCTTCCTTATCAACTTTATAAGTAGTATAATAATATAAATGATAAGAAGAAAAAGTTGTTGAAGTAACTTCAACAAGATAATCACCAATTAAATTTTCTTTATTTAATCTCTTTGGAGTTATTCTTACAACATCTGGTATATAATCATTATTTGAACTAAATCCAATTTGTTTTTTATCATATTCTGTCTTTAAATAAACTTTCATATCTGCATCACCACTTGCAGTATTTAATACAATAACAATACTTTCTATATCAGAATCAATAATATTTATTTGATAATTATCTGTTTTATTTACTGATATTATTGAATAATATGATTGCCTTGGTGACATTAATAATGCATTTTCTTCAATATTTGCACTTATTTTAAAATGACAATATCCTTTTTTTTCTGCTATACATTGAACAACAACAAATAATTCACAATCTTCATTTTTGTAACATTTATTTTCTTTTCCTTCAATTGTTATTATTGAATCTTGATATGATGTAAAAACTGAATCAATTAAATTATTATTTCTTTTTTTTTCATTAAAATAATTTTTGTCAAAGTAACATTCATCCTCAAGACAAAAAAATGCATAAGCTTTTGGAAATCCAACTAAAGCAGTAAAATCAATTGTTATATCTGATTCTTTATCTTTTGAAACTGAAGAAAAATCTGCAATTTGATATTTAGTAAATTGTTCATTTAATAAAAATCCAGTAACTTCAGTTTTAGGTAAAATAAAATTAAAATCTTGAAGTGTATGTGCTTGATTTAAATAATAAGTTGTTATAATATATGACATAGAAACTTTTGAAAAAATACAATAATATAATTTTTTCTCTTCATCATTAGTGTTTGTATTTGTCTCAAAATTTTTTAAATCATTTTCATCAATTAAAATACTTTTCTCTCCTAAAATTTCATATCCAAAATTATGTTTTTTTCCTTTATCATAATCTAAATATTCATCATGTTTAAAACCTTCAATAACAAGAATACCACTTCCACTAAATAAAGAAGTAGAAATAACAATTTTTGGTTTTTCTGAATTACTTAAATCATAAATATTAAAAGAATAACATCTTTTACCTTTAGTTCTCATTGCATCTTGAACAGGTGAACCAGGTAAAACATTAGTAATAGAATTTTGAAAATAAGCAAATAATTGAATAGAACAATCTTTTTTACCACATTGTAATATAATATGATATAAACAATCTTTACAATATTCTCTTGTATTTTTTTGTATATTAAACATATAACCACTTGCCCATGTTGGAATAAATTTATATGTGTTTTGACTTGAAGGATTATTTTGATTCATAAATATTTTAAATTCTTCTAAATCATTTGAAGTTGCAATTACATTTAATTCATTATAATTTTCATCTGGGACCTTTATAACATAATTTAAAACAGATTTTTTATTCATTTCTATTGAATACATTTTACCAATATTAATTTCAATTTCTTCTGATAAATATGCTTTTAATTTATATTTACATTTAAATTGACAATACATTCCTATATAAAATTTTTCATTTGGAGAAATTTCACTTTTTGGTATTGATAAAATGTCATTTCCATATCTTTCTGAATAATAATCTGATGTTTCTGGTGAACGTGGATTTTTTTCAGTTTTTGATACGTAAATATCTGGATCACTAAAAATTTCTTCTCCTTCTAAAATATTTTTTTTATTTTCTTTTACTTCAAATATTAAGATAAATTTTTCTCTTTCTGTGTTTGATGGGATTGTTAATGTAAAATATTCAAATGATTCATCTTTTTTCATTTCACCTGTGTGAGTTTCATTTAATTTTAATTCAGTTACTGTTAAAATTTGGGAAATTAATGAAAGATAAAGTAATAAAAGGATTTTTTTGTTTATTTTTGATATTATCATTTTTTTTAGATTGGATAATAAATTATTTATATTAATTTTTGTTTTTAAATTAATTTAAATGGATATTTTTTTTGTTTTAAATAAAAATAACAATAATTAAAATGCGAAAGAAAATTTAAAATATTTTTTTTTAATAAATTAAATATTTCAGATTATTATTTTTTTGATAATTATTTATTTTTTTATTTTTTTTTTAATATATTTAAAATGGATTCTCAACCAAGATATGCATATGTAGTAGATATAATTGGAAGAACTGGTTCAAGAGGAGGAATTACTCAAGTTAAAGTTAATTTTTTGGATGATAAAAATAGATTTTTAGTTAGAAATGTTGTCGGACCTGTTAGAAAAGGAGATATTTTAGTTCTTTTAGAATCTGAAAGAGAAGCAAGAAGATTAAGATAAAAAAATATTTTTTAATAGGAAAAAATAAGTAAATAAATTTTAAATTTTAAAATTGAATTTTGAATAATTTTTTTTGTCTTTGTGTTATCTTTTTTTTATATTTAAATTTTTTTTTTTTTTTTTTGACAATTTTTTTTTAAAATAAAATAAATGTTATTTAGGTAATTTTCTCTTACTACAAAAATAAAATAAAATAAATAATTATTTAAAAAATAAAAAGATGGAAAAAGAAGAAAATATAAATTATCCAAATGAAGATAAAATTGAAAATAAGATAAATAGAAAATATGATAAAATAATAAAAAATGTACCTGAAAAAAATGATATAATAAAAATTGATTATAAAGAAGATAATAAAGTAATAAAAATAATGATATTTCTGATTATGAAATATTAAAAAAGAAAATTTATAATTAAGCAGAAAATGAGAATGATATTTTTAAAAAAAATCACAAAGAAATATTATTATCTAATAAAGAAAAAGAAGATAATTAAGTAATAAAATAATATATTTCTGATTTTGAAATATTAGAAAAGAAAATTTATAAAGAAGCAGAAAATGAGAATAATAGTTTAAAAAAAAATGATAAAGAAATATTATTATCTAATAAAGAAAAAGAAAATAAAAAAGAAAAAAATAAAAATATAATAGAAAATGATGTATTTAATATGAACTTAGAAAAAGAAACAAATAAAGAAGATAAAAAATCAAATAATAATACAATAATAGACACAACAAATAAAAACAAAAAAAAATTTAGCTCCATTATTTATCAAAAAATTACATTCAGATTCAGGAAATAAAGACTTTATTTATAAATATCCAGTATTGATTTCTCAATTTAGTAATGCATCTACATTTTTACTGAGAGAACCAATTTTTTCAAGTGAAAATAATTGCCTATATAAAGCAATTCTAATTAATCTGGAAATATCCTCATATTTCCATTATGAAATTCGCCAATTTATTGTTAAGTGTATAGAAGAAAATTCTAAAAATTTAATAAATCCAACAATAACAGAAGAAAAGTTACTCAATAGAAAAAATAATATTTTATATGATGATAATTATGGAGAAGATATAGAACTATATATTATATCTAATTATTTAGACATAAATATGGTTACATTAAATCAACAATATATAGTAAAAAAAATATTTCAAAATAATGAAAATTTATATTTAAATTTATATTTTATAAAAGAAGATGAAGATAATCATATTGAACCTATGAAACAATTTAATTTATTAAAAAAATTCCCAGATTTAAAGTTCAAAGTAGATAATTTAGTAAAAGCTTTAGTAGCTTTTAAAGAAAAAAATGATAAAAATATTGTAATTAATTTTGAAGAAAATAAAGAAAATCTCAATAAAACAATTCCAGAAATAGATAATTTGAAATTAAATCTTTTTGCAGAAGGCAAACCTCCAGAAAAATTTGAAATTATTGATTTTAAGGTATTCAATAAAATTTTAAAAACAGCATATTCAGTCGAACACGAAGTTTTAATTTCCCAAATTAATGCTACTTCTTCTGTCTGCAAAAAAGTAAAATTAACAATAGTTAATGATAATGATGATATAGATGAAAATAAAATAAATTCTAAAGATGATGATGAAATACTAACAATAGAAGCAGGAATAGCACAAAATATAGTCTGCTCCAACTATTCTAAAGTATATTTATTTAATAATAATGAATATCATATATTAAAATATTATGAAGATGTAAATAAATTAAGAAAACTTATAAAAAATTGTCATAAAAAATATAATAAAAATAAACTAGGAAACATTAGATTTTTATAAAGATAACTACACTTTAATTAAAAGAAATCACGGAATTAATAGTTTGGAATTATTTATGATCAGTATTATTTTAGTAGAAAAATTATATAAAATTTTTAATGAAATAGGAAAAATTAAAAAAGAACCAAATAATAATAATAATTTAATTACAATTAAAAGTGATAATGAATTTAAAAATTTAAATAATGGAATAAAAAATAATAATAAAAACACTAATACTTTATGCAGAAAATATTTTTATAATGAATTAAATATAATTCCAGAAAAAGAAATTTCAATTAATTTAATTAATGATCTAATTCACAATTACCTTTTACAAGTCCCAGAAGACCTTTATATTACGCCAGATGAAATTTTCGATGAAGATGAAATTAAATATTGTAATATGTTTATAATAAAAATGATATCAAATTAAAAGATTTAAAAAATTATGATAATTTTAAAAAATTAGCAATATTACCATACTATTCATTGGAGCTTGTAACTTTATCGATAAGTATGGTAATTATAATTTTAAATTATCTGTAGGGTTTCGTTCATATAAAAAACATAATAAATTACATGTAGAGTATTTAAAAAAAGGGTCATTTATATTTAAAAATATTCCAAAAAATTATACAATTGTTAAAACTAATAATAAAAATAAAGTGCTTTATGCTATAGCAGATGACTCAATTAAAACAATAAAAGAGGAAAAATTAAAAATAATTAATAAAGATATAACAATTAATGATACTCTAGAAGAAACATATAGTTCTAAAAATTTGCCTATAGATTAAACATAATAGGATTGAATTGTGTCACAATAGGCACCCCATATAATTTATTTTTAATTAATAAATATTTAGAGAAATTTTCGCCTGATTTTATCCTATTAAATGAAGTAGGAAATTATGAAAAAAATGCATTAAAAATTCATGAAAAATATGATATTATTATTCAAAATAAAAAAGTAGGTTTAATTCATAAAAGGAAATATAAAATAACTAAAAAATGTACTAATATATTTGATGATTATATTTTAATAACTAGAGTTCAAAAATAAAATGAAAATGAGTCTTTAATTATTATAGTAGTTTATAATCCACCAAATAAATACAATATAATTACAAATAGAAATTACCAAATATTATAAGATTTATAATAGAAAAATATAAAAATCCATCATTTATTCTTTATGGTGATTTAAATATTGATAGAAATAAATTTAAAGAAATTATTAAAGAAAATTTAAAGGGTACTAAAGGTATCAATTTTTATATAAAAATGGAACATATGAAATTACTCGTAGCAGAGCAGATACTTCAAATAATATTAAATTTAGTTATTTAGATTATATGATTTCTTATAATATTAAAACATTATATTTTGATTTAGAAAAACTTCCTGGAATTTCTGATCATATTTCTTTACACCTAGTAGTAGATGAAAATGAATTTAAAGATATTAAAATAAATAAAAAATTGTATTTTTCTTTTAAAAAATGCAAAGATGATTATGAAGAAATTAAATATAAATTAAAAAAATTACTATCTTCTCCTCATAGTAATTTTGATAATATAAATAAACTTATTAAAAAAACAATATAGGCCCCATCTGAAAATCCCCAAAGGACCATTCCAGTGGATGGCATATTATAATAATTTTGTTAAATTTATGGAAATTTATAATGATAATATAAATAAAATTAATATAATTAAAAAAAGTTAAAAAATAAAATTAATTTAAAAAAAAAAAAATTTTTTTAATTTTGATGAAATTAATGAAAATGAATTTTATGGTATTTTATCTAATATTAAAAAACTTCAAATTAAGAAACAATTTAAAGAATTTTTTCTTCTTAGTAAGTTTTATACAGATATAAATAAAAAAGTATGTGTTCTTATTAATTTAATAATTAAAGAAGATGATGAAGATATTGTTACTGTTGATAGTGATAAAATTAATGATAAAATTACATACTAAAACAATTTAAAATAAATTAATAAAATTGCTTCTCTGGTTTTTATAATACATGAACTGCAATTATACCTATTAAGATCATTTATATAATCTGTATATTGATTAAGGAGTTTTAAATGAATTAGAACTTTTAAGATGCACCAAAAAAATCACTTTTTAATAAACTTTTCTGAATTAAGAACCAATCACCTTTTTCCTGAGGATAAATTGGATTATGAAAATTTTCTGCTGTTTTAAGTATTTTTTTTAGGAAATCATCAGGCATTTTTGAAATTTCACCTATTGTTCTAAGACCAGAATTTTTATTAGGTATTTTAAATGTAGAAATTTTGTATTTTATTTTTGTCTTTATAATATAATATATATAAATAATTTATTTATTTTATTTACTTTATTTATAGATTTAAATATCTTTATATTTTAAGAAAATATTATTTGGGGATTGGGCACAATACCAATGTTGTTATTCATAAATTAAATAAATATTATTTTTAATAAAAGAATAATTAATAATATAAATATATTTATAATTTCTAATATTTCAAATATATAATAATTATAAAGTTGAAGGAAGCTTAATAAAATAAATTGAAGTAATCAAAAAAGATTTTTGATTTATGATGACACAAATGCTGGTAAAGTAGATATCAAAGAAATAAAAGAAATACTTTTTAATATTGATATGACCAAAAAAATCCCAAATTATAAAATATAATTGCTGAAATAGACACTCAAGAAGAATAAGAAAAAGATGATGTCACATTTTTTAGATTTAATAGACCATATAAACTTAAAGCATTTTTATAAAATAAAAAGAGGTTTTAAGTAATTTATATAGAATTTTTGTTTATGATAATTAATTCATAAAAAAAGAAATACTAAAGGAAATTTGTGAAATAATAGGAAAAGAATATGATTGTCAAGCTATTCAAAATTCATTGGATAGATTGGCTAAATAACTTATTTTGAACAAGTGAAAAAAATAAAACAAAATATATTTTATTATTACCTTAAAGCATTGAATAATCGTAAAAAATAATTTATTTAAATAAAAGAACAAATATATACTCTAAAAATAATATAAATGATAGAAGTTCAATTAATAATTAAAATACATTTATTTTCTTAAGCATTGATATTAATTAAATCATAAATTGCAATATGAGGATTTGTGATTAAATTTAATTTGTTTAAATAAAATATATATAAATCATTAATTATATATATTAATAATTAATTAATATATTATTAATATTAATTATTTTAAAAATTATATAAATATTTTTAAACAGAAATAATTTGTAATTTAATTATTAATTGAACTTCTATCATTTATATTATTTTTAGAGTA
>JAJMZS010003208.1:0-31946 GCA_023807205.1 Isotricha prostoma
AAATAAAAAAAAGAAAAAAATTAAAATAAAAAATCATATAAAAAAATCATGACATCTTCAGCAATAAATTTCAACTACCTTTTCAAATACATAATAATAGGTGATGCTGCAGTAGGAAAAAGTAATCTTCTTCTACGTTACGCTCATGGTCAATTTAAACAAGAATACCAATTAACAATAGGAGTAGAATTTGGTGCAAAAAACATTCAATTAAACGATAAAATATATCGTATTCAAATATGGGACACAGCAGGACAAGAAAATTTTCGTTCAATAACAAGAGCTTATTATAAAAATTCAGTATGTGCATTAGTAGTTTATGATATTTCAAATAAAGATTCTTTTAATAATGTTTCATCTTGGGTTGAAGATTGTAGAAATCAATCACCAAAAACTATTTTTATGGTTCTTGTTGGTAATAAATGTGATTTAGATGATAAGAGAGAAGTCACTAAAGAAGAAGGACAAGAATTAGCTGAAAAGTATGGTATGCTTTTTTTTGAAACGAGTGCTAAAACTGGAGAAAATGTTGATGATATTTTCTTTAATTCTGCTAAGGAAATTGCTAAAAAAATTGATGAAGGTTATTATGATTTAGAAAGTGATACTTGTGGAATTAAACAAGGATTTAATAAGAAAACGGAAATTAAGATTAATGATAATAATAATGAGAAAAAGAAAGATGGATGTTGTTAAATTTTTTGGTTTTTTTTATTGTTTTTTTGATATTGTTTTTATTTTTTTTTAGATTAGTTTTAAATTTTTGAAGTTTTGTTTTTTTTTTCTTTTTTTTTTATATTTTTATTTTGTTTTTTTTTAATTATTTTTAAATAAAAAATAGATAAAATATATATTCAAATTGTTTTTATAAATTATAATAATTATACAAATTTAAAAATTTATATTATCATCTTAATATATTTTATTTAGTTAAATGTGAAAATAAACTAATCAAAATATGTTCTAAATAAATGATTTAAACTAATAAAAAACCCATATAAAAATTAAAACTTCATTTTTATTATATACATCAATAAAATAATTTGATATTAATTTACAAATTATTTGAATTATTTAATTTTGAAATTTACAATTTTTTCTTTCTTCTTGATTTATATTAATTTGATTTAAAACATCTTGAAAATATTTCTCATGTCCTTTATCAGAAATTTCTTTAGTAATATGACATCTATTACATTCTTTTCTAAATTTAAAATTTAAATTTTTACAATAATAACAAGTCCAATCACCATCTCTTTCTTTAAATCCTTTAAATAATTTACCGTTTTTTTCTTTTTTAATCAAACATTTTTTTTTCTTTTTATTATTTTGTTTATTTTCCATTACGTCATGTTTTTCTTTATTTAAATTATTATTTTCTATATCAGATTTACCTGAAAAACTATCACTATTTGTAGAAATACTTTCAAAATCTATTTTTTTTTCTTCCTCAATTTCATTTTTATTAAAAAATCTTGATTTCTTTTTTCTGTTAAAAAAATATGTTTCACTATTTATTTTTAATATATCTAATTGATTGGATAATGGATTTAATTCTTGAAAATTTGGATTTTGATTATTTATTAATGACGGAAAAAAAAAATTTTGAAATGGATGAAAATTATTTTGATTATTGAAAAAAGATTGCATTAAATTATATAAAATTAAAAAATTTCAAGTTAATTTAAATAGAAATTTTATTTATTATTTTATTATAATAAAAACATATTTTTTTTTATAATAATAATACTATTAATAAATTTTATTTTTTTTTATTTTAAATCAAAAAATTGTTCTAATATTAAAGATAATTTTCTAGTATAAAATTTAGTGTCTTTTGGGAAGAATTTTTTATATTTAATTAATAATTTTTGTTTGATTTGAGTATAAATATCAGGCTCATAAATTTTTTTACAATTCTGAAGTAAATTATAAAATCTATTTAAATCTTCTTCTTCAAAATAATCTTCATGTTTTCTTTCAGTAATATAAAATAAAAATTTATATTTTAAAAAAGTTTGATCATATTTTAAATTTAATAATTTACGAAAACATTCTAAAAATTCTGAAAATTCAAATATATTTTTATTATAAATAATTTCACGAATACATTGTTCATAAAATTTTTTATCACTAATTCCAATTTCTAAAACAAAAGATTTAAATTGATTAATATACTTTAATCCTTTATATTCATTTAATTCTTTATTATCACAAGATTCTTTCATTTTTTTATAAATTGCATACATATATCTTAAATAATCAATATTCATTTCTTTTATAGTTTCAATAATTAATTTTTCCTTTAATTCATTTTTAAATTCATTATAAGCAATTTTAATTTCTTCTTCTTTTTTTTTATTATATTGAATTTTATCAACATTTGATTTTTTATTTAAAGAATTTTCATTATTAATAATATTATCATTCTCAACAAGAGGAATAGAATTAATATTATTATTATTATTATTTTTATTTAAATTATTCATTCCACTTTTTCCAATTGAAAAAGGATCATAATTATCTTTATCAATTGGTTGATTAAATAAAGACATATTCATTAAACTCATACTTTCATCTAAAAAATTCATATTATTATTATTAATATTATTAGAAATAATATTATCATCTTCATCATCTTCAATAAAATTAGTTAATTTTTTTTTATCTACATTTTCTTCATTATCAGAATCATTCATTATAAAATCATTTTCTTCTAAAATAAAATCTTTTTCAAATTCTTGATTTTCATCAATTATATTTATTGATTCTAATTTTAATTGTAAACTTCTTGCTAAGCGAGAATAAGGAACAAAAACATCTAAAATTGTATCATTTACTTCATTATCAATATCTTCATCTTCATTTTCTTCTTCATTATTATCATTATTTTTATTTAATTCTTCTAATCGTTTTTTTTCTTCTTCATTTTTTTGAATAAATTTTATTAATGATACTATATTTAATGTTAATTGATCATTTAATTTATCTTTTGTTGTTTTTCCTTCTTTAAAATTAGTAATTTTATTTTGAATATTTTCTGTTAATCTTCTATAAATTGTTTTTTTATTTTTCATTTTTTTTGGCTTTAAAAAATAAATAAATTAATAAAAGAAAAAAAAAACATAAAATAAAAAAAAATAATATAATTCTTTAATAATAATTAATACAAATTCTTAATGTAAAAATTAATAATAAAAATAATTCTAATAATATCTAATTTTTTTTAAATATTGAAATTACCATAACTTCTTTTTCTTTTTCTTCTCCAATAGTAAATTTCTCACTTTTATGTAATTTATATTCATCTCCAGGTTTTTTATCAATTGGATTAAAAGGAGCTTTAATAACTTTTTCAATATTTTCTTTATAATTTTCAGAAACTTTTTTCAAATTTTTAGCATCTCCTTCAAATTCATAACAAATATAAATTACATCAGAAAGTTTAATTCCAGTTTCTTTTCTAAATTTTTGAATTCTATTAATAATTTCTCTTGATAAATAACTTTCTATTATTTTTTCATTTGTTGTTGTATCAATTCTAATTCCACATTCAGAATTTGATAAACTTATAATTACTTTATCTTTTAAATATTCTGGTAAGAATTTTTTTTCTATTAAAACTTGGCTAAATAAAATTGTATTATCTTCTACTTTAATTTCATTTTTTGTTATTAATTCTCTTATTTGTTCTTCTGTTAATTTATTTATTTTTTCTGCTAATTTATTTGCTACATTTTTAGCATCTTCTTCTTCTTTTTTTAATACTGGATCATCTAATTTTCCTTCAGTTAAAATAGTATCTTTTATTTCTTTTGTTTTTTGATATATAATTTGATAATTGGGTTTTATTCCTAATTTAATATATTTTGATTCTTCATCACAATATTCTATTTCATTTGCATTTAATTCTTCAATTATATAATTTTCAACTACTTTTAAATTATCAAGGAAATTTTTATCATAGTTAATTATTGTTAATTTTGCTATTGGTTTCTTTAATGATATTTTCTTTGATTCTCTTAATTTTCTTCCTAATTCAATTACACTTATCATATTTTGCATTATTTTCTCTATTTTATTATCTAATAATTTTTCATCATATTCTGGTATACGAAGGAAATGAATTGAACCTTCTAATAAAGGAGAACCTTCAGGTAAACCATTTTTTAAATTTTGATAAATTGATTCAGTTATAAATGGAATAAATGGAGATAATAATAAACAAAGATTTAATAAAGTATTAAATAGAATATTAAGTGAATTAACACAATCATCATCTCCAAAATCACCTTTTATTCTTCCTCTATTTAATCTAATATACCAATTAGTTAATTTATCTAAGAAAGATAATAATTCTCCTGTTACTGTATATAATCTATAAGCTTCCATTTCTTGATTAAAGAATTTGATTAATCTTTGTTCATATGCAACTATCCATTTATCTGTTATGTTTAAATTTGATTGAAATAAAATATTTGGATTATATACGAAATTTTTATTAGAGGCATTTTCATATCTTTGAATATTTTGAATTAGGAATTTATATGAATTAAATAATGGTAAAAATACATCTTTTAATTTTTGTTTTAAACCTTTTGTTGAAAATCTCAAACTTTGTCCTCTAACTAATGGAGAATCCATTAAATATAATCTAACAGAATCAGCACCATAATTATTAAATAATATTTTAGGATCTTCATAATTTTTTTTAGATTTACTTAATTTTTCACCATTTTCAGCAAGAACTAAACCATTAACAATTAAATTCTTAAATGGACTTTTATGGAATAAAATAGTAGAAATAACAGTTAAAGTATAAAACCATCCTCTAGTTTGATCTAAACCTTCAGCAATAAAATCTCTAGGGAAACTTTTCATAAATTCTTCATCTTTAATATCAAAAGGATAATGTTCTTCAGCAAAAGGACTAGAACCAGATTCAAACCAACAATCAAATACTTCTTCAATTCTATGTAAAACACCTTTACCTTGTTTAGAAGGGATAGTAATTTTATCAATATAATCTCTATGAAGATCAGTAATACCTTTAACACCACTTAATTCTTCTAATTCTTTAATAGAACCAACACAAACTTTTTCTTCAAAGTCATCAGATACCCAAATTGGAATTGGATTACCCCAAACACGACTACGACTAACACACCAATCTTTAGCATTAGCAAGCCAATTACCAAATCTTTTTTCTTGAACATATTTAGGAACCCAATAAGTCGTATTATTAATTTTAACTAATTCTTCTCTTAAATCTTCAACTTTAATAAACCAAGATGGTATTGCTCTATACATTAAAGGTGTATTTGTTCTCCAACAAAATGGGTAACTATGGTTTATTTTTTGATGATATATCATTCGACCTTCTTTTTTTAAATGATCTATTATTTTATTATCAGCATCTTTAAAGAAAATTCCAGCAGCAAATGGAAATTCTTTTGAAAAACAACCATCATCATCAACTGGACAAAGTGGATGATCAGGATCACATAAATTATATTGACAACCAATTTGGTAATCGTCTTCACCAAAACCTGGAGCGTTATGTACAATACCAGTACCATCACTTGCTGTTACATAATCAGCACAATATACTTTGAAACAACCTCTTTTTTTATTATCTTCATAAAAATCTTTAAAAAGTGGTTCATAATCATATTTTAAATCAACTAATTCTTTACCAGTCATTTTTTTAACTATTTCATATTCTCCATCTTTAACACTTAACATTTTCATAACTTCCTTTAATCTTGGTTCAGCAAGGATAAATTGTGTATTTTCTTCTCCTTTGAAAGTTAATTTAATTTGAACATAAATCATATTTGGATTAACAGTAAGAAAAACATTAGAAGGTAAAGTCCATGGTGTTGTTGTCCAAGCTAAAAACTTTAATTTATCTTGACCAATAATAGGGAAAGTTATTATAACAGAAGGATCATCAACCATTTGATAATTTTGACCAGCTTCAAAATTTGAAAGTGCAGTATTACAAGCCCATGAAAAAGGCATAATTTTACATTTTCTATAAACTCTCCCTTTATCATAAATTTGTTTAAAAATCCACCATCCAGTTTCCATATAAGAAGTATAACAAGTTCTATAATCATTTTCAAAATCAATCCATCTTCCATATCTTTCAGTATAATATTTCCATTCATCAGCATATTTCATAATAATTTTTCTACATTCATTATTGTATTTCTCAATACCAATTTTTAATAAATCATTTTTTGATTTAATTCCTAATTCTTCATTTATTTGTACTTCAATTGGTAAACCGTGTGTATCCCAACCAAATTTTCTTTTACAATAATGTCCTCTTTGTGTCCAATATCTTGTTACGACATCTTTTAATGTTCCTGCTGTTAAATGACCGTAATGAGGCATTCCTGTTGCAAATGGTGGTCCGTCTAAAAATGTGTATGGAGGACAATCTTTTGTCTTTTCTAATTGAGTCTCAAATGCTTTTATTTTACGCCATAATTCTAATATTTTCTCTTCCATTTTTGGGAAATTTGGTTCTTCGACATTCTCGAATTTACTTTTTACTTTTGATTCCATTTTTAAAAATGATATTAAATTATTTTTGGATTTAAATATTATTTTTTAAGGAATTAATTATTTATTTTTTATCTATTTTTTTAAACGGATTTTACCTTTTTTTAAGTTGTTTTTTTTTATTTTTGATAAAATTTTATTCAAAAGAAAATTGAAATTTTTTTTTATTTGGAAAAAATATTAAATTGAAAGATGATAATTTTGGGTTTTTTAACTATAAAATTTACATAAAAATCATTAAAAAAAGAAGAAAATGAAAAAAACTCTAATTAAATCTAATTAAGTAATTTAAATTTATAAAAAAAAAAAAATCTATTTTTTAATTATTCATATTTTTGGATATGAAATTTTATTAATTAATTACTTAAATTAATTAAGAAAATTTGAAAAAATATCCAAATATTGAAATAAACTAAAAAATTAATATTAAAATTATAATTAAAATATTAATTATAATATGAGTATTTTATATCAATTTTAAAAAAAATATTTATAAATAGATTAATATAAAGAAATAAATATCTAAAATAAAAAAATAACTTATAAAAATGGATTCTTATCTTAAAATTGTATTAGCAGATGAAAATTGTTTCACAGCAATAGCAAAAGCAGTATTCAATAAAGCAGATGAAGATAAAAGTAAATTTATAGATCCAGAAGAATTTAGAAAATTAATGCTTGGAATAACAGAAGAATATAATTTACCAACTCCTTCTGAAAAAACAATAAAACAAACAATGGCAAAAGTTGATTTAGATAAAAATGGAACAATTGAATTTGATGAATTTAAAGAATTTTTAAGAAAAATTTTTGAAGAAGTAATTCTTGAAGCTCAACAAGAAAATTAATAAAATATTTAATATTTAATTTTTTATTTATTTATTTGTTTAATAATTTAATCAAAATTATTATTAAAATTATTTATTAATTTCTGTTAAAAATTTAAACGATTAATTATTTTAATATAATTTATTATGGGAATACCACAATGTTATTCACTTGAAAATATTAAAACTTCATTTAATGAAATTTATAATATATTACATAATGATAATTCTTCTTTTGTAAAAGAATTTTTATTAGATTGTCAAAATGTTAAAAATCATTTATTAAATTGTTCAAAAGATAATTTATGTAATGTTTCAAAAAAATATAAAAATATTAGTAACTATCAAACTAATGAAAATAAAAAAGAAATATTTTTAAAATGGTTTGAAATTATTCATTCTACAATAATGAAACATTCTAATTTAATTTCAATTAAACAAAAAATTGAAATAAAATTAAGAAAATTATATAAAAAAGACAAAAAAAATATAATAGAATTATCCAAACTAAATATTCCAAAAAGTTTAAGAAGTATAATATGGATAATTTTAAGTAATAAAATACCATATGAAAGAAAAAATAAAAATTATAATAATTTATTAAATAATCAAATTGATATTTTATCAGAAGATCAAATTAATAAAGATATAAATAGAACATTTAAACAACCAAAATCAAATGAAATAATATTAAAACTAAAAAATTTATTACATTCCTTCACAGTAATCTCAAGTAATGTTGGTTATTGTCAAGGAATGAATTTTATTGCTGGATTATTATTAGAAATTACAAATTATGATGAAGTTGATTCTTTTTATTTATTTTGTTATATTTTAGAAAATGTTAGAGGATATTTTATGAAAGATTTTCCACTTTTTAATTATCATTTATATATTTTTGAATATTATTTTAAACATTTTTTTCCTAAATTAGAAAAACATTTTCAAGAATTAGAATTACCTTTAGAATTATTAGTTGGAAAATGGATTCAAACTCTTTTTATTGTTAATTTACCTTTAGATGAATGTTGCAGAATTTTAGATTATTTATTTATTTATGGATTTGATTTTATTATTCCTATTTGTTTTAGTATACTTTATTATTTGGAAAATAATTTATTAAAATTAAAAGATTCTTCTGATGTTATTAATTTTATAAAAGAATCACTTTCACCAAAAGATATTGAATGTATAAATGATAATATTGAAAAGAGAATAATTCCAATTGATAAAATAATTAAAAAAGCGAAACAATATAAGAAAATGATGAATAAAAATGAAATAAATAAATTAAAAATTGAATTTGAAAATCAAAAACATATAAATATAAATAATTTATTTAGTGAATCTTATTTGAATAAAATAAATAATAATCAAAGTAAATCATTTTCTATATTTAGAAGAAAATTTGAACCAATAACTATTAATAAAATAAATAATTTATGTATTTCTGCAAATTTAAAAACTGAAGTTTGTTCTAAAAATGGATTTGAAATTGATGAATTATCTGATAGTTGTGATGAATGTTTTGAAGATAATAATAGAAAAGAACTTTCAAATAGAATTATAAAAACAAACTTTAATATTGATAGTTAATTTTTATATAGTCGATTAATAAATAAATGGATAATATCAAGATATGTAAATAATATTAACATGTCTATATTAATAGAATTTTGTATCTACTTTTATAAATGGTTAAATTTTTCCTATTGTTTAAAATATTTTATCTTTTGCTCTTTATATTATCTAAATTTATTTAATATAAATAATAATTAATACTAAATAATTTAATTCTTTTAATTATTTGTGCTTTAATATAAATGAAGAATGTTCCTAATGAAATAAGGAAAGATTCAATAAATTATTATACTAATAAATTGCAAACAACATATAATAATTTA
Organism: Isotricha prostoma; assembly: GCA_023807205.1. NCBI lineage: Eukaryota > Ciliophora > Litostomatea > Vestibuliferida > Isotrichidae > Isotricha > Isotricha prostoma. Next base: position 9,305 of record JAJMZS010003208.1, read on the forward strand.
AAAAAAGCAATTTATGCATCATTTATAGCAATTTTATTAGATACATTAGCAATATTTTTTCTTCCAAGTATTTTTTCATGCACATTTAATATTATTTCAATAATTATTATAATAATATCTTCAATATTATGCTTGTATTCTTTTAGGCATAATTTTATGCATGTTTCATTTAATATTTATGTTCAATCTAAAAAAGTTTTAATCTTAGAAAGTATTATTTTAGGTTTTTTTTATGTTGATATGTTTTATGTTCTATTATTCCGTATTTTACTTGATTTTGAAAAATTACTTTATTTATTTGAAAAATCAGTATTTGAAATAATTATATTTATTTGTTTATTTATTTTTTATCTTTCTATTAATTTATCTTTCCCTATTTTTATAATATTTAAATTAACTGAAATAAGAAGAAGAATAAAAGATTTAGGTGCAGCACAAGGAGAACATTATGATCAATTACCAAATACTGAATTAACAGTCAAAGTAGAAAATAGTAAATCAATAGAAATAAAATAAAAATGAAATAAAAAAATAATAAAAAAAAATATAATAAAATATTATATATTATCATATATATTAATATAATAAAAAAAAGGTTCAATTTATTTAAATAAACTAAAAAATTTATTTCACTTATTTAAATCCCAATAAAAAAAATTAAATTAAAAAAAAAAAAATAATAAAAATTAAAAAAAAATTTAAATATTACAAAATAATAAAAAAAACAATCAAAAAATTTAATTCCCACAACATTTTTTTTTCTTATTACTTTGATTAGGTTTAGCTAAATTAATATCTTCCCCAGAACTAAATTCTCCCATACCATCATCTTCAATTTCTGAATGACATTTATCATAAACTTCTTTAATCATCATTTCAAAAGCAGTATCTAAATTTTGTCCATTCATAGCAGAAGTTTCAAGAAAAGCAACATTAAAGCTTTTAGCTTTTTCTTCACCTTGTTCTTTAGTAATAACTCTTTGATTTTCTAAATCAGCTTTATTACCAATTAATAAAATAGTAATTTTTTTATCACCACTTTGTTTTAAATCAGCAATCCATTTATCAACTGAATCAAAAGTTTCTTTTCTTGTTATATCATATACTACAAATGCTCCTTTTGATCCTTTATAATATGCATTTGTTATTGATTTATATCTTTCTTGTCCTGCTGTATCCCATATTTGAGCTTTTATATTTACTTTGTCTACTACAAATTTTTTTGAACCAAATTCTACTCCTACTGTTGCTTTTGAGTCCTCATGAAATTCGTTCTTTAAATATTTTGACATTATGTTTGTTTTACCTACGAAGGAATCACCAATTAATACTAGTTTAAATATCATGTCGTAATTGTCATCACTTGCCATTTTTTAATTAATGGTATTATTGGTATATATTTTTTTTTTATTTTTTTTTTTTATTAAATTGAAAATTTATTTATTTTATTTTTATTTTTTTTTTAATTTTTTTATTTTTTTTTTAATATAATTTTTTATTTTTATTTTATTTTTATTGTATTAAATTTTTTTAATATTTTAATTTAATTATTTTTTTCAGTTTTTGAATTAATATATAAAAATAGAATAAAGAGAACAAAAAAAAATGAAAAAAAACCCAAAAGATAAAAAAGGAAAAGAAGGTAAAGCATTAAAAGATATAATACCAAGTAATTATCAACATATAAGAGAACCAAAAGAGATAATACCACCAACAGAAATACAAAAGGATTTTACTCCTCAAAATTATCCAAATGATTTATTTGAAGAATGGCCATCAGATGAAACGGATTTAAATACTTTTCAACAACCACTTTTAGAAAATCCAGAAGAAATATTTTCAGATCCTCAAAAAGATAAAATTTTCGTTCCAGATTCATTTTATAATGATTTTTTATCAAATGAAATTAAATGGTCTCGTCCTTCTTTTTATATAACTGAAATTAAATTAGATGAAGCAATTAAAAGAAATATGCCAAAAAAATCAAGTCATAAATTCCGTGAGAAAATACATGAAAAATATAATGAAGAATTAAATTTAAGAAAAATGAAAGTAGAAGAAAAAGTAGAAGAAGAAGAAAATAGTGAAAATAGTGAAGGCGATGATGCATTTGGTTTAAATAAAAAAGAAGAAAAATCATTATATAAAGAATATTTTAAAATATTAGATACACCTTTAAATATAACAGTAGTAAAATTTATAGAAAGAGAAGAAAATGATGATGAATATCAAGAAAGAATACAAAAAGAAACTGATTATATAGAAAATTTTAAAAAAGAAAAAAAAAAAGATCCAAAATTAGAACCAATGATAACAGAAGTAAATAAAGAAAAAATAAAAATATTAGATGCATCACCAAGTAATATTTATATGAAAGAAGGATATCCTTTATATTTTAGATGGTTAGCTTCAATATTTCAAATTATAAAAGAAAAAAATATTTTAGATGTTAATACAAATCAAATGTTATGGCAAAAAATTTATCCTCAAGAACATGGAGTTCCAATTTATAATCCAAAAGGTAAATATTGGGTTAAATTGTATCATTTAGGTAAATTAAGAAAAATTGAAATTGATGATACTATGCCAACTAATAAAAGAGATAAATTTTATTTACCTAAATGTGAATCTTTAGAAGAAATTTGGCCTTGTATTTTAACTAAAGCTTTATTAAAATTGTATTCTTATAAAATTGTTTCTTGTTCTTTTCATGAATGTGGTGATTATGAACCTTTTTATGCTTTAACTGGTTATATTCCTGAGAGTTTTGATTTGAAAAAAGAAATTAATTTATCTAAAATGTTTGATGGAGATGAAATTGAAGAAAAGAAAAGAATTGAAGAGGAAGAAAAGAAAAAAATGGAAAATTTAGAAGATAAAAAAGATGATTTAAAAAATGTAAAAAAAGAAGAAAAAAAAGAAGAAAAAAAAGAAGAAAAAGAAGAAGAAAAAGAAGAAGAAAAAAAAAATGAAGATTCAGAAGAAAATGAAAATAATGATAATATAACAAAAAATAATATAGAAAATGATAATAGATTAATTTTTTTACAGAAAGTTTTAACAGATTACAATTATAAAAATAAACAATGTTTATTATTTTGTTTTAGAAGAAGTTTCGAAGAAGAAAGAGAAGAACATAATGAAATACCAATTCAAAGAGTATTTTCTCCTGAAATAGAACAAAGAAAAAAACAAAGAAATTCAACAATGCCTTCTCATTCAGAAAAGACTTTAACATTAAAAGAAATAAAAAAAAAAAAAAATTTAGTAATTGTACAAGAAGATGAAAATGATGAGAATGAAAATGAAAATGAAAAAGAAGAAGAAAAAGAAAAATTTCTTCATCCAATTGAAAAAAATGTTAAAAGTAAATTATCAGAAAAGCCAATAATGAAAATTGAATCAACAGATAAAATGGTATCATTAAATAATTTATCAAATAAAAATTTATCTCGTTTAGATAGTATTTCATCATCTCGAAGTTTAGCACAACCACTTGCAGCTTTATTAGAAGAAAAAAAAATTGAATTATATGACGAAAAAATTTATGTTGGTATAATTTATGATATTATAGAATTTTTTAATAATTGTAATTTTAATATGATTAGATTATTACCAATTGATTTCTCAGATTTAAGAAATATGATAAAAAATTTTCATGTTCATAATGTTTTTAAACAATTATCAAGAGAAGAAAAAAGAGATTATATTCATCAATTAAAAGAAATTAAAATTAAACAAAAAGAAGAAAAACATAAAAGAATAAATGAAATCAAAAGTAATGGTAAACCATATTTTTCAATTAAAGTTTCTAATACTTCAGTTTTTGCACATCCATTTTTAATTAATCATAAAGAAGATGAGATTGAAATGACTAAAAAATGCATTTTAAATAAATGGTCATATCCACCTATTGATTATTTAGAAAATGTTTATAAAGAAACTCATCAAGATGCTAAAAATGAATCTATTGAAGAAAATAATGAAAAAAATAATGAGATTGAAGGAGAAAAAAAGAAAAAAAAAGTATATACTTGGAGTAAAGATGTTTATATGCATTTAATTAAAAATAATACTCAACAATATGAAAATGAATTACAACCTTTAATAAGAGAAGAAGGTACTTGGATTGAACCCAAAGATTTTTTTAAATGTTTTGATTCTTTTATTTTGTTATATAATCCTAAATTTTATCAAAGTTTATATGATTGGGATAATTTATGGTATGATACTAATGATTATTTTAGTGTTGATTATAAAAATAAAGTTTTACATTTTATTCCAAATGAAAATACTTTTAAAACTTATATTATTCTTTTATTTTCTGTTAATAGTGATAATAAAAATAAATTAAGAGATATACCTTTTAATATTCATTTTAAATTATTAAGTAAAGATGATAAACTTAGTGAAAGTAGATTAATTAAATTACATTCATTTTTTGGTGTTAAACACATTGATGATATTAAAACTGATGAAGAATACTTTTTAGTATATTCAGGTGGTTTATTCCCAACAGGTTTTTGTATGAAATTTTTATGTGATTTCACAATTGAAAATTTAATTTATTCAGATTTTTTAGAAAAATATCAAAAATTCACAAAAAATACATTTAACATTGAACACGGTAATTTATCATCAAATGAAATTACAGTATTATTACGTTTATCATTATTAATAGAAGTAAAAACAGATTTTTTCATAGTAAATAATAATAATAAAGATATGTATTTAAATGAATTTATGGAAATTTACATTTGTGAAAATGGTAATACAAATATGAAAAAACCAGTATCATTTGAAAATATATTTGAATTAGAACCACGTCAATATTACCTTGTTATAGTATTAACACCACCATATAATATTGAACAAAATGAATTTACAATTGATGTTTTATCATATCCACATGAAGATAAAATATTAGATGTTAGTAATACTAATACTGCAGTTCCTGGAGAAGAACAAAAATTTCAAACTAAAATTGAACAAATTGAACATATTTCACCTTATGAAATTATTGATAAATATAAACCAAATAAACATTTTATTTTATTTAAAGAATATTTATTTACTGGAGATAATGTAACTGCGACTTTAAATATAAAAATGAGACGTTGGGATAAAAAAACACAAAATGAAGAAGAAGAAGAAAAAGAAGAAGAAGAGAAAAAAGAAGAAGAAAAAAAAAAAGATAAAAAAAATAAAACACAAAATATAGAAAATAAACCAGAAGATGATTTAGAAATAGTACCATTTGAAAAGCCAATAAGAATGAAATTAGAATTAAGTGATCGTCAAAAGAATATAATATACACAACAGATTTTTACAATTCAATAACACTTCATAATATAATATTAGAAACAACAACAATAATAGAAACAAAAGGTAAAAAAGATCCAAAATCAAAAAATAATGAAGAAACAGAAGATGAGAATTTACCATATAGATTAGTATGTTATTTAGATGAAAGTGAATTACCAGAAAATTTTAATGATCCTTCATTTATTGAAGGAATTGAATGGATTATTAGAGTTTATTCTTCTGATACAATTGGATTTTGTGAAGATACTTCAAAGGAAGATTTAGAAAGAGCTATTATTAATTCTTGGGAAGAAGCTGAGCCTGGAAGAGCAGAAAAAGCTAAAAATTCTAGGAAAAGATTTTTATTAATGAAAAAGAAATTAAATGGTGGTGAATTAGATGAAGAGGAAGAAAAGTTTTTAAGTGAAGTTAGAATTAGAAAAAAAGAAGAAGATAATGTTGTTGATGATAAAAATGTTAAAGGGAAAAAAAATGAGAAAGATAATAAAAAAGGAAAAAATGAAGAAGTTAAAAATGAAGAAAAAGAAAGAACTGAACTTAATTTTAATAAAAAAACTTCTCAAATAAATGAACATTCTTCACTTTTTATTAAAAATTTTTTATATTATGCTTATGATAAAAGAACTATTACTTTTGATCATGCATATGCACAAGAAGATAAACAATTAAATAATACTCAAGTTAGAAATGAAAAAGAAGAAAATATTATTAAAGTTTTTGAAGAAAATGAAAAAAATAATATTGAAACTGAAGAAGAAATTGAAAAAAGAAAAAATGATTTAATTGAAGATAGTAAAAAATTCCATGAGAAAATTATTGAAGAAAGAAAAAAAGGAAATAATTTAGAAGAAATATTAAAAACAAGAGAACAAATAAAAGGTTCTTTATTAGCTCAAATTGAAGCTGAAGAAAAATTAAAAGAATTAATTAAAGAAATTGAAGAAAGTAATGAAGAAAGTGATGAAAAAGATAAAAAGAAAAAAGATAAATTTGATTTTAATGGTGCTTATGATATTTATAAAGAAGTTTTAAAAACGGGATTACATTCTCCTTTATTAGATCAAACTTTTGAATTGTTATCTAAGAAAAAAGAAAATATTATAAAAGAGGAAATGAAAAAATTTGTAAAAGGAAAAGAAAAAGAATTAAAAACTTTTGTTCAAAAAACTTTGGAAGAAATTAGAGAAAATAATTGGCATATTAATGAAGAGTTATTAAATCAATTTGATGAAATTTTGGCTTAATGAAATTTAATTAGTTTTTGTTATTTATTTTTTTTAAATACATATTATTTTAATAATGAATTGATTTTTAAATAAATTTTATTTTTTAAAAAAATATATTATTTAGATTTTAAAATATAATTTAAATTTTAATTATAAATAGAAAAATCTTAAATAAATATAAATTTAAAATAAAAAAAAATGAACACAAGAACAAAATATACATTCAATCGTCAACGCAATAATCAAAATGGTGAATTAGTAAATTTAAATAAACCATCAGATTTTATTTCAAGAACATATGAAAATAATAATCAAAATGAAAATGGAAGTGTACATTCATCATATAAATATAGAAAATCAAATAATCCAAGTCTAAATGGAGATAATAATCAAGATAATCAAAATTATAGAAATCAAAATTATCAAAATAATCAAAATTATCAAACTTTTCAAAATCAAAATAATCAAAATTACCAAAATAATCAAAATTATCAAACTTTTCAAAATCCAAATAATCAAAATTACCAAAGCAATCAAAATTTAAATCATTCACATCATTCACATCATTCTCATTATTCAGGTGAAAATATATCAAATGAAGATAATTTAATATGTCCAAATTGTATAAATTCAGAACTTGCTGAAATGAAAAGAAGAAGAGAAATGGAAGAAAATAGAAATGATATGCCAACACCAGTATTTGAAGATAAATACAAAAGATACAATCAAGATTATATAAATAATAAAATAGCACAAAGAGAAGCAAATCAAAAAGAAGTTGAAGATTCTTTAAATAAATATAGAAATAGAGATAAAGAAAGATTTATAAGAGAAAATGAAAATAGTATAAATTTCTTAAATAATCCAAATGGAAATTATTTATATGATAAATTTAGAAATAAATATGAAGAAAAGGAAAGAATGATAAATGATAATATTGATAAATTCCAAAATAGAGAAAGACCAGAAATAACATCATATTTTAATCATTATGTAAATAATCCAAATTATAAAGATAATAATCCATATGGTGAATATAGAAAAAAACAAGAAGATATGGATCAATATAGACAAGATTTATTAAGACAAATTAAATATAAGGAAAATATGAAAAAAATGGAAGAAGAAGAAGAAAATAGAGATGCTAAAATTCAATATAATAATATGCAAAAACAAATTGAAGAAGAAAATAGAATGAATTATATAAGAGAACAACAAAAAAAAGATGAATTATTAAGAGATAATTTGAAATTAATTGAAGAAAAGAAAAAAAGAAAAATGCAAGAAGAAGAAGAAGAAAAAAGATATAAACAACAAATGGATAATGAAATATTAAGACAAAAACAATATCAAGATAATTTAATGATGGATAAACAAAGACAAAGAAATGAATTATTACAAGAGAATTTAAATAATATTAATAGGCAAAAAAATAGGAAATTAAGAGAAAAAGAAGAAGATGAAAAATATAAATATTATGATAGTCATTTTGGAGGTGAACATGAAAAAATGGGAAGATGTTGTAAATGTCATAGAATTTTCCCTAGAAGATTACTTTCTGTTAATCAATATTTTTATAAGAATAATAGAGCTTAAGTTTTCTTTTTTGATTTTTTAATTTTTTTAATTTTTTTGGTTTCTTTTTTTTTTTTTAAATTTATTTAAAAAAAATTTTTATTTTTTTTAATACTCTTATTATTATTTTTTTTATTTTAAATTTTGTTTTTTTTTTTTATTTATAAAATTCAAAAAAACTCTTTTTTTAATTTCCTATTTTAAATGTTTTTTTCATTTTCGAAATAAATAATTTTTCTAAATCATTAGAATTAAAAACTGTTTTATCTTTTATAATTAAATCTCCAAATTTAATAAAGAAATCACTAAAATATAAAGTATTAAAAACCAAAGTATCAATTTTAGTACTTAAAGAAATTTCAGAAAATTTAGGAGCTAAGAAAATTGAATTAACAGTCACTTTACAATGTTCATTTTTATTCGAAATTAAATTAGGAATTTTCATATCATCTTCAATTAAAATAGAAGTTTTATAATAAAAAACATTTTTAATTTTTAAAAAATCAATATTTGAAATATCATCACTTTCACTAATCATTAAATCAATAGTTTCTAAATTTTTTTCTAAATATTCATTTTCTTTAGAACTTTTAATTAAAATCGAAATTAAAATATCAATTAATTTTTCTCTAATAAGTACAATTGATTCAATTTTATATTCTTCTTTTAAAAAATCTAAAAAAACTTCTTTAATAAAATCCATTTGATTATTATCATTAGTAACTAAAATTTTTTTATCAAAAAATTGATATTTAGGATCAATAACTTCATTCATAGAAGAAAATAATTGACTAGTATCAAAACCTTCTCCAATTTTTTTTAATTCTCTTTTTAAATATTGAGTAATAATATTATTAACAGGAATATTATGAGCACCAATTGGAATAACAATATCAGCATATCTTTTAGTAGGAGCAACAAATTCTTCAAATCCAGGTTTAACAAATCTATGATATCTTTGAATTGAAGTTTGTAAATCTCTTCCTCTTTCATTAATATCTCTATATATTATTCTTGATAAACGAATATCAGGATCTGTATCAATAAAAATTTTTAAATCTATTAAATTTCTTATTCTACTATCATAAAATGCAAAAATACCTTCAATCATTATTATTGGACATGATTCTATTTTTATTTTCTCATTTGACATTTTATTTTCTTTGTAATCATATACATTTCTTTCTATTGATTTTCCATTTCTTAAATCTTTTATGTGATTAAAGAGAAGTTCGAAATCAAATGCTTGAGGAGTATCATAATTATATTCTTTTAAATTTGTATCTTTTGGTACTTCTTTGTAATATGAATCCATATTAATTTCACATATTTTAAATTCTGTTATTTTACTTTTTATTTCGTTTAATAATGTTAATTTTCCACATGCTGAACCACCTGCAATTCCTATTAATATTGGTTTTATTAATTTTGGTTCTTTCATTTTTTTTTCTTTTTTTTTTTTTTGTGAATTATTATATAATCTTTGTTTTTTTTTTATAATATGTAAAATTTATTTTTTTTTTTTTTCTCATTTTTTCAAAAGTTTTAGTTTATAAAAAAAAGTAAGTTTTAAAATAAAAAAAATAAAAAATATATTTTCAAAAATTAAATAAAATACTCATTTTTTTTTTTCCTAATGTAAAAATTTGTATTTTTTTTCTTTATTTTTTTTAAATTGATTTTTTAACAATTATTTTGATTATAAGTTCTAAAAGTTGGTCTAATTTTCCCATAAATTAATTTATCTAATTTTGTAATTTGACATTTTAAATCATCATTTTCTTCACATAATTTTCTATTTTCTTCATTTAATCTATTAATTTCATTAGTTTGTATTTGTCCATCACATTGATATTGACTTTCACTTTTTTTTAATTGTTCATTTTGATTTGCAAGATAATCTCTTTCATCTCTCATTCTAATAACATTTAATTTATGACATTCAACTTCTTCTTTTAATTTTTGATTTTCTTCATTTAATTTATTTAATTCTGATTTTTTTGAATCTAATGCATTTTTAATATCAAATTCTCTATCATCAACTAATTTTAATAATTTATTTTTTGTACATTCTACATTATCAACAATATTATTAATTTTATCTTCATATTCTTTAATTAATTTTTCCTTATCATCATTAAATTTTTGTTCATATTGTTTTGTCATTAAATCAAATGAATTTTTCATTTTATAATTTTCTTCATTTTTTTTTGCTAAAGTATTTTTTAAATCTTCAATTGTATTATTTAAATTTGATATTATTTCTTGTTTTTCATTCATATCTTTTTGATATTGATTATTTAATTCATTTCCTTTTTCTTCTAAAGATTCAATTTCATGTTTTAAAGAATCAACTTCAATTTGATGTTCATTATTTAATTCAATTAATTTTTGTTCATAATTATTTTTTAAACTATCTAATGTAATATTATTATTTCTTTGAATATCTTCTAATTGTTTAGTTAAGTCATTCATTTGTTCTGTGAATTTAAATTTTAATGAATCTAAATTATTTTGTAATGTTTTATTCTTAAATTCAAGTTCTTCTTTTTCTTTTCTAAAAACATTTCTTAATTCATTTACATAATCTTTAGAATAATTATCAGCAAAATATAATTTTGAATTTAATACTGTAGAATTTGGTTGAGTTGAAAAAGTATTTTTTAAAGGTTGACATGGTAAATTTATTTTATCAATTTTTATATTTTCTGGTAATTCATTATTTAAAATTTGATTATCCGAATTTGAAAAATTATTTAAATTTTGATTTTGATTATCACAAGGATTATAATTTGGATTATTTTTTAATAAAGATTCATTTTGATTATTAAAATTTGAATTTGAAAAATTTTTATTATCATAAAGATTATTTTTTTGTTGTGTTATAAATTTTTCATTTTCATTACAACAATTTTCTCTTTGATCATTATATAATCTTTCAGTATTTTCATTTGAAATATATTGTGATGGAACTCTTGTTTGTTCTCCTGAATAAATAGAATTAATTAATATTCTTGTATGGTTTTTTTTTGTTGGAAGACTATGTATAAAACTATCACAAGATTGACATAAATTTCTAAAAGAACAACAATTCATACATTGTAAAGTTGCTTCTTTATTTTGACATCTTTCACATTTGTCCATTATTCAATATATTAATTTATATTAAAATTATAAATATTTAATTAAAATAAGAAAAAATCAATTTAATATATTTTAATTATATTCTTTTTTTTTAAATTAAAAAAAATAAAAAAAAACAAAATCAATAAATAAAATTTAATATAAAATAAAATAAAATGAATGAAAATTTAATTCCTCCAGATGATGATTTAGAAGAAATAAACACAAACAAAATAAATAATAAACAAGAAAATAATAATCAAGAAATAGAAATAGAAAATGAAATTGATATAAATAATTTAACATTACCATCAGAGATAGATATATTAAATGAAATGAAAAAAGATTGTAGAATGAATCACACATTAATAGAAGAAAAAAGAGAACAAGCATACATATGTCCAAATTGTCCAGATTATCAAAAAATACTTTGTTCATATTGTATTGATGAATGTCATAAAAGTCATAGAGGAAATACAAAAATAGATAAATTAAAAGGAACTTTTGTAAATTTTGAAAAAAATCCTTGTCAATGTGCATTAAATGGACATATTATAACAGAAAATAAACATAATTTTCAAAAAAAAGAAATTGGTGCTGAAATAAGTACAAGTTATTGTATTTTTCTTCCTTTATTTTTATCATCTAATCCAAAATATTATTATAAAAGAAAAGAAAATGGACAAATTTATTGTCCTTTTTGTATGTATAATTTTCAAATTACTGATACAAAAAAAAATTATTCTAATTTATTAAATATAATTAAAAATATTAATGAACAAGAAGATTTAGTTAAATTTGAAAATATTAATGATAAGGAAGAATTTAATGAAAAATATGAAAAAGTTTTATATCATGGTGATCAAGAATTAAATTGTACTTGTATTAATAATTTACATAAACATGAAGTTCCAACTGAAAATATTCAAAGTTTAACTTCTTTTTTTTTTCATTTTTTAACTGATAAAATAAATGTTGATAAAATTGCATATCAATTATTTCATAATTTACAAATTATAAATCAATTACTTCCTGATTTTATGATAATTCATCAAAAAATTATGGAATGTATTGAAAATAGTAAAAAACAATATGGTGATAATGATTTTTATATTGAATTAGAAGATAAAATGGATTGGGATGCTTATTTACAATTAACAAAATTATTAAATATGTTTTCATATTTTTTAAAAAATTATAAAAAATGTGATGTTCAAATTTATGATGATAAATTTAATGAATTTTTTTCTTATGAAACAATAAATAAATTATTATCATTTAAAACAAATTTAGAAGATAAATTATTTAGAATTCAAGTTTTTAGTATTAAAATGTATAGAAGAAATTTAAAATTGACTATTCTTTCTCAATATTTTTTTATTGAATCAAATACTTCTCCATTACATAGAATATTATTAAGAAATAATTATAAAGATAAACAAATGTATGAAGAACCTTTAGAAATAGCAAAAAAAGTTTTAGATTTATGTGAATCTTATCAAGAAAATAATTTAATTCCACAAAAAGAATTTACAGAATGTTTTAATGAAGGATTAAAAATTTTTAAATGTATTCTTCCATCATTTTGTGATAATATTGAAGAATTAAAAAATATATTTAATTTCATTCAAGAAAGATTAGGTTGTATTAAAGAGAAAAGAGATGGATTAAATGAAGTAATTAGAACTTTAGAAAAAATATGTGAAACAATTATAATTTATATAAATGATAATATTATTTATAATAATTTAATTCATGTTAATGATTTATATGAACATAATAAATCTGAGGAACCTTATGCATTTATGTCAGATAATGAATTTACAAAAGAAATGATTGAAACTTTATTTAGTTTTGAAATACCAATTAATTATACTAATCCTTATATTAGAGCACATAATTTTTATGATAATTTAATTAATTCTAATGATTCTTATATTGAACCATTACAAAATTTAGCAAATTCTACTTTATCAATTCAAGAAAGAAAAAATTGTGAAATTATTATTGATATGCTAAAAGGAGAATCAATGGTTGATTTATCTGAAGTTAATGATATATTTATTGAAATGATTAAACATTTAAATAATTTATTAAATAATCATATTAAAGAAGAAGAATATTTAGAATCTTTAACTACATCTTTGAATGATCTTTCAAATGCTTCTACTACTTTTAATTATATTCAACAAATTAGTTTTTATAGAGATTTATATTTTCATAAATTAGTTAATATTATGATTTTAAGTCATAGAATTATTAATTATTGTTTAAATATTGAAGATGAAGAAAGTGAAGAAATTGTAAAAATTGGAAGTATTTCTGAAAAAATTCATGGTAATTTAAAGCAAATTGTTTTAAATTTATGTAGAGATAATACATTTATTACTCCTTTACTTTTTGAAAAAAATAATATTGATTTAATGTTAGATAGTAAAACTGATAATCTTGATTTTTATACTACAACTTTGAGAAATATGAAAAATGCAAATTATAAAATAAATACTTTAAATTTAACAGAATATATTTGTGAAAATTATAATTCTTTTTTTAAATCTTTAGATTATAATACTAATCAAAAATTACTTACTATATTAAAATTATGTAAATTTATTTTAAAATTATCTTCAAATAAATGTATAATGGAAGTAAATAATTTAATAGCAACTAAAATTAAAATATTATTAGACACTCAAGAATTTAAAAATTATTTATCAAATTTAAAAACATTTCAAGAACAAAGTATAGTCATTTATACATTTAAAATAATTAATCGTCTTCAAAGAGAATATATTTATTTAATTAACCCATCAATACCAATAGTTTCTATTATAGAAAAATTAGAAAATGATTCACTTCCAATGAATATTAGAATGATATTTTCTATAGTTTATATGAATTATTTTGTTAAAAGTTATTTTTCAATAACATCAATTAAAGATTTTTTCAAAGAAACAAGTTTTAATATGAATTTAATAGAAAATTTAAATTTATCAATAAATCAATCAGAAGTTCAAAAATATTTATTAGAAGGTGAAAAAATAGAAAAAATATTAAAACCAATAATAAATAATTTTGAAAATTTTAGATATTATCATACAAAATATCAATCAGAATTTGAAGGAGATATAAAATTTACTTTATCATATTTTAAAAATGTAATATTACTCCCAGCAATATATTCAATATATAAAATGACATATTTTGCAACAGAATATTCAGCATTTTTAAAATATAATATTTATAGAATTGTATATCTTTATTTACAATGTTATAAATATATGTTAATATGTATTATGACATCATATGATGTTAATAATAAAAGTAATTCATTAATATGGAAAAAAGAATTTGAAACAGATAATATTCAAAATTTAGTAACATCAGTATCAGAAAGTGTTGATTATTTAGAAAGTAGAAATACTCAATTATTAAATTTAAATTTAATATTAAAACATTTATCAGATAATATAAAATATTTCAAAATATATAAAAAAATATTTAAACCAGAAAAAAAAAAAGAAGAAGACTCAACAGATATAAAAATAAAAGATATAAATAAAAGAGATTTATTAGTAATTGTACCTCCAATAATAGAAGAATACTTAGAAAAAAAAAAAGATTATGAAGGAAATAATATTTTTCATTCAATATTTACAGATGAACAAAAAGAAAATATTCAAAGAATAATAGCATTAGATTTATTAAATAGATTCATATATCCAAGAGATAAACAATCAGCAAATTTTGATCCAAATTTACATAGAAAAGCAATTAAATTTGGAACAATAAGAGAACCTGCAAATAGATCACAATCATCAACTACATTATTAATTAGTGGTACACAAAGAAGATCAATTAAAGATATGAGTATAAAATTAAAATTACAAAGAGAAAAATTAGAACATATAGGTTCTTTTTATAATCCTTATATTAGTACTTTTATTGAAAGTAAGGAAAGTATTATTGAAAGTATTGATTTATGTTTTAAAAGTAATCCTGATCATTGGCAAGATATTATTGTTGATGAATCTATTAAAGAAAAAGAATTAGTTCATATTTTAATTAATAAACAATTACCTTTTTTAATTCAATTTATTTTTATTGAATTTAATAGAATTGATACTGGAGAATCATCTTATTATAAAAATTTTATTAATGTATTAGAATTTTTAAGATTATTTTGTGAAGATCATAATCCATTATTTCAAACTATGTTTATTAATTATGATAAAGCAGTTGGTACTGTTGATTTAGAAGAATTTGGTAAAGATGTTTTTATTCCTTTTATTTTTAGAATACCTATTTTAGTATTAAAAAATATGAAACATTCACTTGAAAAAGTTGAATTACTTGATAATTTTAAAAATTTTAATTTTGATTATTTTTCTCCTTTATTAGAAAAAGTTACTGATTTTTTAATTGAAATTATTCAAGGAACTTATCCTGAAAATTTTGAAGATTTATCATCTTCAAATGATGAAATAAGTCACTCAGGATTAGAATTATATTTTAAAAAACATTATCAATTTTTAGATTTTGTTGATTCATCATCTGAATATGAAGAAATAATAAGTTATTTTATTACATTTTTAAATTGTTTTATTGAAGAAAATTCAAATCCAATTAGAATAAAAATTCCAGTAATTTTAAAATTAAATCCAAAAAAATTATTAAGTGTTGCAATAAATGCTTTTAGAAAATTAATAATTAAAACAACAGAAAATCAAACAATTAAATCAGGATGTTCAAATGATTTATTAGAATTATTTATTGAATTTGATGAAAAATTAGTCGGTGATCCTTTATTTAATATTTCAACTGGTATATTTTTATATATTCAAAGAATTAATTCTTTTAAAGATAAAGCTTTAGGTGATCAATTTCATCAAATTTTAAATTCTTTACAAGAATTATTAAATGATCCTCAAGCAGAAGAAGAAAATTCTATGAAATTATTAAGAAAAGAATATTATACTTTTTGTTCTACAATTATTAAAAAAAATGAAATATCATTTACTGAAGATAAATCAAAAGATGAAAAAGAAGTTTATAGATATAGAAATTTCTTTAGTAAAAATTTTAAAAAAGTTATAATATTTAGAAATAATAATTGTAGTAAAAAAACAAATTTTGAAAATGTATTTTTTATGGTTCATCCAGATTCTCTTTTCTTAGAACCAAGAGATACAATATCATTTTTATCAAAAGCAGATTTTTCTAATTTTAATGCAAAATTAAATTCAATATTAGATTATTATTCAGAAATAGATAATTTAATAATGATGAGAAAATCATTAAATAATAATAAATTATTATTATTCCTTTTTCAAATAAGATATCCAGATTTAGAAATAGTAAATGCAGCATGTGCAATTGTAACTAATATTTGTCTTGTTTTTGGAAAAGATAATAATTTTTTTGATAATGTAATGATGCCATTTGCATTTTTACATTTAGTATTTTTATCAGCTTTAATTTTAAATTGGTATACATTTAGTTATATGAAACATTTACAATTAAATGAAGAAAAAGAAACATTTTGGGATTTTTTTTCTTTTATTTTTTTTTCAATGTTTAATATGGAAATATTTCCCTTTGTAGCAACATTAATTGTAGGAATTCCTGCAATTTTAATTAATAAATTACGTTTCTTATTTTCATTACAATTATTTCCAATTTTTAATATATTTGATACAATTAGAAGTGTATTATATTCAATTCAAGTAAGATATAAACAATTTTTATCAACAGCATTTTTATTAGTAATATTAATATTATTTTATGCATCAGTAACTTTATTTTATTTTAGAACAATGGATGATGGAACTGAATTATGTTCATCTTATTTAGAATGTTTTTTATATTTATTTAATTATGGTATTCGTGCTGGTGGTGTTCCTTTTAATATTAAAATTGATAGACAAGATGGTTTTTGGAGTGAATTTCTTTTTAGTTGGGTTTTTTATTTTATTATCATATTAATTGTTTTAAATATTATTAATGGTATTATTGTTGATACTTTTCAAGCTTTAAGGGAACAAAATAATCAAATTGATGAAGAAAAAACTAATGTTTGTTTTATTTGTTCTTTACATAGAAGTAATTTTGAAATTAAAGGTATTGATTTTGATTATCATCAACAACATGAACATAATATTGATAATTATTTTAAATATATTTTAAAAATTAGAAAAACTGATGAACATGATTTGAATTCTATTGATTTTCAAGTTTTTAATTCTATTAAACAACATAAAATTGAGTTTTTTCCTATTAAAAAAGCAAAAAGTTTGGAAAATTAATATATTTTTATTATTTAATTAATTTACCTTTTTTTTTGTACTTTTTCATAAATAAATATTTAATCTTTTTTTTTTAAAAAAAAACTTTTTTATATGTAATTATGATTTAAAACAATTATTAAATCATTATAAAAAAAATTTATGGAAAATAATGATGTAAAGAAAAATAATTTTTTAAATGTTGAAAAAACTAATAAAAAGAATATAAGAAGAAGAAGTTCAATAAAAAGACAAAATATAGGAAAAATTATAAAAACTGCTTCAATAAAAAATATTAATAATAAAGATGATGAATTAATTGCTAATATTCCAAAATTAAAAAAAACTACTGAAATGAAAAGTACAATGAAATCAGTTTTACCTTTATCAAAGCAATTTACAATTTTAATTATATTAATAAATTTTATTTTACCAGGAATTGGAACATTAATTTCATGTTTAAAAATTGATGATAAAAAAATAAGAAGAACTTTTTATACATTAGGTTTTTGTTCTTTTATTACTTCACCCTTAATTATTGGATATTTATTATCTTTAATTTCTTCTTATTTCTTTTATAAATGTTATTCATCTCGATTATCAATTGAAAGATATTTATATGATATTAATAAATTTAAGAAATATTATTCTTAATTTAAATGTTTTATTAAATTAATATTAATTTAGAAAATGGAATGAAGTATCATTAAAATTTATCATTCTATATATTCATAATTACTTATATTTTTATTAAATATTTATTGATATTTCAAATATATTTTACATTAATAATATATAATTTTATTTTTAATTATCATTTAATATATTAATATTAAAATAGAAATAACTAGACTTGGGACATATGCAGATGTTTATAATTGAAAAAATGTTAAATATAAAATAAAAATAATTGTTTTATTAATTTTTTATCTTATTTTATCATTTTGAACATAGATTTATTTAAATTATTATTTATATTTTTATGGATTAATTAAAGTTTAAATGATAATTTATAAAAACAAAGGATGTAAATTATTTTTATTAAATAAATGAGGAATAAAAATATATATTTAATTTATATTATTATAATGGGTAAAGGACAAATCCCAATTCCCAATCCTCAATTAATAATAATGGTTTTATTATAAAAACAATTAAAAAATAAAAATTTATTCCAAAAAAAATCAATTAAATAATGTAAAACATATATAAATAATGGCAATGTAAAGAAGCATTAAATTAATTTTTTTCCTATTTTGATTATCAATAATTAAAATAATAAAGGATAAAAGAAATTAAAGACTAAAAATTTTCAAATAAAAATAATAGTAATTAATTATAACAAGAATAATTATATTTTGGAATAATAATATTTTCAAAATCATTAAAGAATAATATTATTATTTAATAATTTCAAATATACATAATTTAAGTATATAATTTAGATATTTACTAATTTAATTTCTTTTTTCACTATCACAATAACATTATTTAACATCTTTGGACTTATCCCTAAAAGCAAATGGATTGGTTCTAATAATATGATATTTATGTCCACAAAGATTACAAGTAAAAATAAACACTAAATGTTTCCAAGCATATCCATAATATCCAAGAGATTGTCCTAATTCCTTTCTACTCATTTGTCGTTCATGAAAAAAAGAAACACTTAGACTATAAGGAATTTTACTTTTTTCTCTTGGAAAGAATTCATATTCATTCAAAAGAAAAAATTCTTTCATTCCAATTCCATATGGAAAATCATATCTTTCTCCATCAATCATCATATAATGATATGGCGTATCATATTCCTTTGTTATTCCATTAATATTAACAATATAATGACATTTTTTTTCATTATCAACTTTTTCGAAATATTTGAATAATTCATCTAAATCAACATCTTCTTTCCCTATATTATTATTTAATAAAACTCCAGTACATATTTTTCTTTCACTATAATCTTTAAATTCTTTATAAGTTTGACTATATTGATCATATTGTAAACTAGTCGTATAATCATTTTCAAAATCTTCTTCTACTTTACCACCGCATTTAGGACATTTTTGTGTTAATGCATAATTATATTGATAACATAGATTGTTACAACTATTTCCTCTACCTATTTCAACTATTTGTGAGTATTGTTTGTTAAATAATTCTTCTATTTTGGCTTTTACTTTAGGATATAATTGTTGATTTTCTTCATCAATTTTCTTTAAAAGTTCAAGATTAATCAAATTGTTTTTTCTATTATCATAAATTTGTCTAAGATCTTCATTGTTGGAAACCATTAAATATTTGCTATTAAGTAGTATTTTTTCATTATTTTTCATTTCAAATATATTTCTATTTTCTACCACTTGTGGTTCTCTTGTACAACTACAACAACCATCCTCTTTTAATAATGGTATTAATACAAATACTCCCATAAATTATTTAAAATAAGTTAAAAAACCTTTTATACTAAAAAAAGCTATATTTTTTAATGAGAAATAAAATTTATTTAATTATATCTTATTTCTTTAGACTGTGGATTTTATTTTTTTTTCAAGTTAAAAAATAATTTATCAAATATTTTTTTATTATTAATTATATATTATTATATTAGTTTATTATTAATCTTCTTTTTTTTACTATTTTTTTTTAAAAATACTATATTTTTAATAAAATAATTAAATCTATCAATTCAATAAAATTAAAAATAATAAATAAATAAAATCATTTTGACTATTTCATCAAATAGACTGAAATTTATTTATATAATTTAATTAAATAAATATATTTTTTAACATAAAATAAAATAATTTAAACATAATATAAAATAGATAATATTTAATTAAAAAATTATTATTTAATAATTTCATTATACAAATCAGACAATAAATATAGTTTTTAATTCTTTTTTAATGGGGTCCTCTTCAAACAAAGATTTAAAAACATGTTCATTATTATGTACTACAAAGAACCAGAAAAGGCAAAAGAGTATAAAATAGAAATTGAAAAAAACAAATTTAAACTAAATTTTGATTATGATGAAATTTATATTTCAATAACTCTAAAAAATGTAAATGAAAATGAACCACAATATTATATATGGAAAGGAGAATTAGTTAATATTTTGGTGATATTATCCTTGCAAAAAGAAATATATGATAATTTTAATTAAGTTTATGACTACTTGGAAAAAATAATAAATGAAAAAAATATTATTTTCCAAAGAAAAAAACAAAAACAGTTATTATATGATAATAAAAACTGGAAATGAATATAAAATAGAATTAAAAGAAGGATTGAATGAAGAAAATAAAAAAAAGTAGAAATCTATCAAAAAAATCAACGAAGAAAATAGAGAAGAAGTACTTATATTGAAATTTAAACTGAAAAAGATAATGAAACAATATTAAAAGACTGATGGAATAGAACTTTGGAAAACAGAAATGATGAAGATACTTCAGATATGTTTAAAGATTGTCCTTTAGAAAATATTAATCAATTGAAAAAGAAATTTGTAATATTAATAATAATAATCATTTATTTTTTTAGTTTAATAAATAATTTTACTATACATATTATTAATTGGTTATTTATTTTTTAGTTTTTAAATTTTTTTTAATTAAACTGGATTTGAGGTTGATAATCAAATATTTGAGATATATCATAATTAAAAATGTAAATATAACACTTTCTTAAAGTATATCTTGTTATTTAATCAGGAAGAGGAGTTTCTTTCATAAAAGGATGATTAAGAATTAAATCAAGAGTTAATCTTTAATTAGGCTCAAGAAAAAAAATTTTTTTAATAAAATCTTTTTTCAATATCACTAATAAAAACATTAGAAAGGAAATTATAATTATTAGCATTAATTTTTTATAAGTTTCCTTAACTTAATAAGTTTCAAAAAGAAGTTTCCTAATTAATAAAGTATAAACAATAACATTAATATCCCAATAATCAACTTCATATGAATGTTCATTTGATTATCCTTCTAAAATTTCAAGAGCTATATAATTCGATGTTCAACAAACTGTAGTTTTACTTTTCTCTATCATATTCTACACGTATTGTTAAACAGAAATCACCAATTTTATATGAAGATTTGATGATAAGAATTAATTCCCTATTACTTTAAATTTAAACATATATTTCACTGTTGATAATATTTGACCTAAATTCTAATATTATTTTACGCTTTTTTAATAATTCATTTAATGTCTTACTTTTATATTATTTTAATAATATATATACATTCTATGTTCCTCAAAATAATGCACAAATTTTGCTACATTTGGATGATACATTGAACGATTAATTTTTATTTTCTGATTTTAATTTTTTTTTGCAATTGTTTTGTTATATTTGATTTTAATATTATTTTCCAACTTATACTCTCTGGTTTGATATACTTTTTAACTCAAAACTTTTTGCAAATCTTCCTTTTCATAATAATTTACCCTTTTATACTTTTTATGACCTCTCTACCATTTGAACGTTGTAGTCACTGTTCTATTTCTTCTTGGTTCACTTAAGTTATTGTTTCGCCTTTCCATATTTGAATCTATTTATTGATTTTTTTTAAAAAGATATATTTTTTATCTTTTGAAAGTTTTTCATTTTTTAAATTATTAATTGTTATAAATTTAATGAAAGGTAAATATTCATTCTTTTACTTTATTAAGTATTTTTTCTGATTTCAATTTTAAAATATTTTAAAATAAAGATTTAAAGAATTATATTATTACATTTTGAAAATGAATATTATTGAATTTTTATCTATTAAATATGTTTTATATTGTTAGAAAAAAATATAAAATTTTCAAAAAACCCTTTATATATTGAAAAAAAATTATTAATAGTTTAAATAATAATATTTTTTTTAATAATAATTTTAATTCTTATTTTTAATCCTTAAACCACAATTAAATAATTAAAATTTGAATAAAAAAATAAAAAAACCACAAAAATTAATGAATAATAAATTAATAAAAAAAAATAAAAAATGAATATAAAAATATTAATTATTTAAAATTAAACTTTGTTTATTTTTTTATTTTATTGAAGTTTATTTATTAAATAATAATTTTATTTAAGTATCTAAATTTTTTAA
>JAJMZS010003209.1:0-31862 GCA_023807205.1 Isotricha prostoma
GAAATGTTATGAATAGTTTAGGTGAAAATTTAACACCTGAAGAAATTGAAGAAATGATTAAAGAAGCTGATCTTGATAATGATGGTCAAATTGATTATGAAGAATTTGTTAAAATGATGATGAGTAAATAATTCTTTTTTTGTATTTTTAATAAATTCTTTTTTTTTTCGAAATTACTTTTTTTTGGTTTAAATTAAGTATTTATTTTAATAACTTTTTCATTTAATTAATTATATTTTTCTTTTTATTAAAATAATGCTTATTATTACATCTTTAATTAATGAAAACTTGATTTTTTTAATTTATTAAAGATTTCATTTTCTTTTTTCAAAATTTATTTAAATCAAGTTACTTTGTTAATTATTTTTTTCTAAATAATTAAACAGCTCATTTGATTTATTTAATAAATTAATATTTTTATTATTATCATTTATCATCAATTTAGAAAGTTTATCATATATTAAACTATTTTTATATAAATTAACTAAATTCACAATATTTTTCTCTAAATTTAATTGAATTAATTCTTCCAACATTTCAATAGTGTTAATTTGAATTTCTATAATATTAAAGTCAAGTCCTGATGAAATAATATTATAAAAATCAATTTGACCAAACATTGGAAAATCTTCTAATTTATTTAAATGTATTTTAAAAATATTAATTAGAATTTTTAAAATAATTTGAAAACATTCAGAATTTTTTGTATAAAACTTTATTATATATTTTAAAAACTTTTCATTTTTTAAAAAATTTTCAATTAAATTATTAGAATAATTAGTAATTCCATAAATAATAAGAAGTATATAAATTGAATCATTTTTTTTCTCATTATCTTCAATATTTTGAACTCTCATTTGAAATCTATAATTTTCTATTAATTTCAAATAAATTTTAAAAAATTCTTCTCTCTCAATAAAATAATCAATTAAATTTATAATTATTTCATTTATAAACATAAAATAATTCTCTGTTAAAGCTATTGAAAAATTTTTTTTTTCTTCACTTGTGTCTTTATTAAAAAATAAATATTCAAAACATTGAAAAATAGTATTAGTAATATTATTTTCAAATAATAGTTTTTTCATTTCTTGTTTTTTTGATAAATAAAAAAGAACTTGAAAATTATAATAAAGAGCAATATTATTTTTTCTTCTTGAATATTTAATAGGAAATTCAGTTATCAAACATAAATTATCTTTTAAATTTAATAAATTATAATCATTTCCATTTAATTCTATTTCAAGAATTAAAGACATATTGCGAAAAATTAACATTTTTATATTATCATTTTCATTAAATAATTCTGATTTAAGGATATAAATTAAAAATTCCATTATTAAATTTTTTAATTGTAAATCTAAATAATTAAATTCATCAAATTTATAAGAATGAAAAATCGTTTCAATTAATTGAAGAGTAATTCCAACTGAATTATTATCATTTATAAAGTTTTTATTTAATTTTATTAATAATTGAGTAATAAATTCTTTAAAATTGAGATTTCTTCTAATATCAATATATTCACCAATTAAAACTATAAAAGATGATAATAATAAATTAAAAATTTGAATATCTTCATTTTTTAAAAAAATGTTATAAATTAAATCAACAAATTGTTGTTGAACAAACATTCTTTTAAAAATATGATTTGGTGCTCTAACAAATATAGTTGTATTAATATAATAAAGACAATCAATTATATTTTGATTATCATATGTTGCTAATAATTTACATAAAGTATCATATTTTATTTTTTTATCTTCACTTGTTAAAAGGTCAAATCTATGTTGATCTATATTTAAATATTTCTGATTTTCAATATTTTTTGTTTGAATTTCTTTTAATCTTTTTTCAAATAAATTTTTATTTATATTATCTTTTCTTAATTTTAATTTTGAATCTAATATCACATCATGATATTTTTCTTGAGAAATTTTCTTTTCAAAAATATTATTTTTCTGCATTTATTTTTTAATATATTTTAATTATTTATAAATCTATATATTATATATTAATTATATTTGCTTTTTTTATTTTTATTGTATTTATTTAAATCATTAAATGTATTAGTTTTTTGAATATAATTATTCTTTTTAATCAAAGAAGTTTTAAACACTTTTTTCATCTCAATTTTTGTTTTAAATAAAGATTCTAAATCCTCTTTTTGTATTATAAAATTTTCTTTTGATGAATTATCAATTTCAAAACTTTTTTGTATATTTTTTTTCATAATAAATTTTGGATTAGTTAAAGTTTTATTTAAATCGAATTTTTCAATTTCATTTCTTTCATTATCTCTTTGTGTTATATCAAGCATTTTAATAGTTGAAGAAACAATTGATTTATCATCATTATTATTTGAATTATCATCATCATCATTATTTTTATCTGAATAATCAATTATATCTTTTAATATATCTGAATAAACATTTTGTCTTTGATTATTAAATTGATTATCATAAGTAAGATTTAAATTTATATTTTTATTACATTTATAACAACAAAAAAAACTTTTAGATAAATAAAAATATAAATGAAACTTTCCTAATTGTAAACCAATTTCTTTCCAAGGTAAAAAAATAAAATCATTTTGTATCATTAATAAAGTACCAAATTTAGAAAAACAATCTTCAATATATACATTATTATCATTATCTAAAATTAAATTACAATGATTTCTACTAACTGAAATATCATTAATAACCATATCACATGTACTACATCTTCCAATAGTAATTTTATTATTATTATTAATAGAAACAAAATAAATAACATGAAAACTATTATTATGAGAATCACTATGATTATAATGATGAATTGTTTCAAATGAAATATATGATTTTTTCAAAAAATCATTATCAATTTCTAATAAAGAAATAATTTCATTTCCTATTTTTATATTATCAGAAATATGAGTTTTACATAATTCACAAGTAAAATTTGGAAAAGTAAAACTAATAACATTTTTATCTGTTGATATAATTTTATATGTTTTTGAAGTAAACCATTTTTTTGCACATGATAAATGAATATATTTAACACTTCCTGAACATTCACATAAATTAATTAAAGGATTTTCTCCTATAAATTCACCTTCTAATAAACATATTCTACATGTAAATATTTTTTCTTTTATTTTTCTCTTTTTTGATTGAATGTATATTGCATTTAATTTATTTGATGATATTAATTCTTTGTTATTGTAATTTTCTATATTGGAATTTCTATTTATAGAAAATTGATTGTTTATAATATTATTTTGTTCAGTTGGATTTTTATTTATTTCTGTAAAATTTTTTTGAATTGAAATTGTTTTTTCAAACGAAGGATATATTATTTTAATTTTTCTTATTAATAAAACTATATTACCTAATTTTAAAATATCACCTTGTTTTAATAAATGCATATTTTTTTGATTAGAAAATAAAGTATTTTTAATAACAATCCAATCCATTTTTTCAAAAGATACTAAAAATTCATTTTTAATAAAAAAATTATTATAATTCCATATAAATTCATCGTTGTCATTTTTTAATATTAATCCAATTATATTTTCTTTTTTATAAATTTCTTTATAATTTAAAATTTTGTTTTTTTTCTGAATATAATTAATAGTATTATCAATTGATTTGATTATTAAACATGGATTATTTATTTTTTCATGAAATGTAATTATATTTCTATCCTGATAATTAAATAAATAATTATTTTCTCTTAATAAAGATTGAGTTGTAACATTTAATCTAAAATTTTTCATAAAATTATTTATTTAAAATAATAAAATGAAATATTCTATAAAATAATTTTTTTAATTCATTAATTTATATTTTAAGAAATGAAAGGAATTACATAATATTTTAATTATAAAAATTATTTAATTTTTTTTTAATTTTAAAAAGTGGTTTATTAACTAATTTTTTATACATAATTAATTCATAAATAATGTTAAACTAATTGTTTTACTATTTTAAATTGTTAATGATTTAATAATATATAAATGATAAAATTTAATCCCCTTTTTATTTACTTTATTTTTTTATTTATGATTATTAAAATCATTAGATATGATAAATTTATTTATATATTAAATATTTTTATAATGATAACAATTGTTTTTTTACAAAGAAAAACTATGTTCGAAATATTCTTTAATAAGTTTCAAAAGTTTTTGATTTAATTTTGAAACTTTTGTTATAATTTTCCCATTTGATACATATTCAAATTTTTCCATTAATTGAATATAACATGATACTTCTGATAAATTAATTACTGAAATTCTTATTTTATCACCATTATAATTATTTTCTAAATAAATATCTAATTCTTCATTTAAAATTTCACTTTCTTTAACAATATAAAAATTATTTTTTTTTTCTAAATCTTGGTTTTTATTTTTTTTATAATAAAATTTGGACAATATTTCAATAAAAATATAAATGTTTTTTTTTATTGTATCAAATGGTCTACATATAACATTACTATCAAAAATAATTTGACTTATATTATAATTTTTATTATATTCTTTTATACTTTTACAAAAGTCTTTATAAAATTCAATTATTGTTGTTTTGATTGTTTGATTTTCGATTTCTCTATTTGTTTCAATTATAAAAATAGTAGAATTATCATTTGTATTTGAATGAAATGAATAATTGATAATAAATTGATTTTTGATGTTTTCATTATCAATACTTATAACTTGATGTGAATAACAATTTAAATTTTTAAAAATTGTTTTGTTTCTTATGGCAAATTCATTTCTAATAATAATTTGAAATTCTGCTCCAATTTCATCTATATTTTTATCATTTAAAAATTTAACCACTGATAAAGGACATTGTTCTAATATTAATTTAAATTTATTAGGTTTTATAATTAAATTATATATCATTGATAAATTTTCTTGAAAGTGATACACGAAAATTATATTTCCAGATTCTTTGCTGGAAATCATTTAGATTTAATTTATTGAAATCAAATAATTAATTTATCATTATTTTATTCGTATTATCACTTTAATTAATTAAAATTAATATTCCTTATAATATATTATAAAATTTTTTTAAAGTATTTAATATATTTTTTTATTATTTATTAATCAAATTTATATTTTAATATATATTAAATAATTGTGATATTAGAATTATTTATAGAAAAATAGATATATTATTTTTTATTTGATGAAAAAATTATATTTTTTTTATATAATATTGTCATTCCAATTTTTTACATTAATAATATATTTATGATCTATTTAAATATGTATATTAATATTTAATTATTTTGAAATATTATATTAAAATACATTTATATCATTCAAAACAATTATTGAACTTCCTTATTAAATCAAATGAGATATAAAACTAAATTATATTACATATCAACAATAATGTTTATTCTTATTTAAAATAATTCTTATAATAACCAATTCAAAATCCATTTCAAAGTTTTTAAGGTAGATAATACATATATATAAATAAATAGCAAAATTAAAATATGATTATAATAATTAAAACTCATCAGCCCAATTTTTATTATAATCATGTGGAATATGTTCTTTTTTTCCTTTATCTTTTTTAGTAGTAGTTTTACTATGTATAATTTCATGATTAACATAATTTTCATATGGAGAATTAATTTCTAAAAATTTATTAATATCGGTATATTCAGGTTTAAAAGGAGGTTCAAGACAAAAATCACATAATTTCTGAAAATCAAACCCTTCAAAAAATTTCATATGTTTCAAAGAATCAATATTACAAATTCTTTTATTTACTTTTTTAGTAAGTAAATTTTCAAGAAATTCATTAACTATTTTAAATTCATTATTTTCAGGAAGAATTAAATCTTTATGTAAAACTTCTTTATAAATTTCAATAACTTCATGAGCATGATTACCAAATGGAAAATCTCCATAAAAAATTTCATACATACAAATACCAATAGACCAAAAATCACATGATAAAGAATAACCTTTACCTTGTAATATTTCAGGAGCAATATAATGAGGAGTTCCTATAATAGTACTAGTATAATTTGTTAATACTTTTGCAGTTCCAAAATCAATCATTTTTAAATAACCATTTGAATCAATCATTATATTTTGTGGTTTTATATCTCGATGTGCTATAAATTTTTGTTGTAAGTAATCTAACATTAATAATAAACTTGCTATAAAAAATTGAGTCTCATAAATATTATTTTTTATTTTTCTTTCTGTTAAGTAATCATGTAAATTTTTTCCATTTACATATTCAATTAATAAAAAACAAAATAAATTATTTTTCATACTTTTAACCATTTTTACTATAAATGGATGATCTAAAGTTAACATTACTCTTCTTTCATATACAAAATATTTTGCTAATATTTTTTGCTTTTCTACACTTCTTCTTGATATTGCTTTTATTGCATAAATATTTTTTTGATTATGTACTAAAGATACAGAACCAAATTTTCCTTTTCCTAAAAATTTAATATAATGTAAATCATGAAGTGTAATTGATGTATCTTGTAAAGCAAATTTTTTTAATAAATAATCTTTTATATTTTTTTCTTTTAAAAGTTCATCAAAATCATTTTTTGATAAAACATAACATATAACTTTACTTTCAATTGCAGTTACTGATGCAGTTCTTTTAATATTTGATTGAAATAAAGAATTTTCACCAAAACAACTTCCACTTTCTAATTCTCTTATATAATTTCCTTCTTTTGTTATTTTTACTCTTCCTTTTGATATTAAATAAAATAAATCTCCTATTGTTCCTTCTTCTACTATAACTTCATTTTCATAAAATTTTTTTTTTCTTAATTTTGATGCTATTTTTTCTAATAATTTTTCAGATAATGTTTTAAATAATGTAATATTTTTTAATTTGCTTAAACGATTTAATAAATTTAATGGTTTATCTTCATTTAAATCTATTTTCATTTTATGTGATAATTTTAAAATATCTGCTTCTAATGTTATTAAATCAGGAAAAACTGTTATATTTTCTAATAAAGGATTATCTTTATATTTTTCAAAAAATTCTTCTCCTATAAAATTTCCTTTATTTCCTATTAATTTATTGTTTTTATATATTGAACCTTCAATTATAAAAATTAATCTTCTTGGATTTTTTTTATATAATTGTTCACTATTTTCATTTAATATTTTCTCATCTTTAGAATAAATTCCAATATTAAATAAATTATAAATCTCATTAATTAAATTATCATGAAATAAAAGTTTTAAAGATTCTGATTTTTCAATACAATTTTTAAAAAAACAAAATAAAATAGAATGAGTATAATTTTCACCTAAAGCTTCAATTAAAGCATCTTTTGATATTTGAAAACAAGAAGTTTTTTCAATAGCAATAACATCCATTCCTCTTTTAGTATCAATTAAAATTGCATTTTGACCAAAATAATCATTAACTTTTAATTGTCTAATTTCTTTATTATCGATTCTACAAGAAACTAAACCTTCTTTAATAATATATAAATCATAACCAATTTCTCCAAAATTAATAATTTTAGTATCTTTTTCAAAAGTTTTTAAAATTACTCTTTGAGCAACATTATATTTAGAAATTGTATCTAAAGTTTCAAATATAAAAATATTATTTAAAAAATCATATCTTTCTTTTAATATTTGTTCATTAATTCTTTTTTGTGTTTCTCTAAAAGAAATTCCATCAATTGAAAATAATTCAACATTTTCTAAACATTTAACTGTCTCTTCTCTTTTTTGTTGTGTAATTAAACTTAATTCACCAAAACAATCCCATTCACTATATTTTTTAATAACTCTATTTAATTTATCATAAGCTTGAATTTTTCCTTTTGAAATAACATAAAAAAAATTTCCTTCTTCACCTATATTATAAATTATATTTCCTTTTAAAAAAGTACAAAATATACATTCATTAATAACAGAATCTAAAACTTCAGGAGTTATTTCTCTAAAAACAAAATGATTTGATAATGTATTTCTTAAATTTTTTTCTTCTTCATTTGTCATAATATGAAAATCATTTTTGCTTAATTTTTTGTTTTCTCTATATGATTTTATATCACAACTATGAATACTTATAATTGATAAATTTTTATCAGTTTGTAATTTTTTCATTTGAGTAGATAATTTTTTTAATTGAAATATTTGATGAAGTACTAATTCGCCTCCTTGAATTGTTTGTTCTTGTTTAATTTTATTTAAATTATTAAATCTTATTGTTAGAGGTCTTTGTTTAAAAGATTGAATATTATTTGTTCCTATAAAAGAAGAATCTTCATGATCTTCTATTTTATTTTCTACTGGAATTTCTTTTATAATTCTAGAAAAATCTATTTAATTTATATTTTAATATACTTTTACAACATGATGTTTCTTGTATTACACCCATTATATTCAATTTTATTTTTATTTTTTTCGCTAATTATAAAATTTAGTTTGAAAAATAAAAATTATTTTTTTTTTTAAATTTTTTTTATAGAATTTATTTTTAGATTTTATCCATAAATATATGATAATATTTAATAATAAAAATAATATATTTTCTTATATAAAAAAATTTTTTTATTGTTAATTAGTTTAAATAAATCAAATTTAAATAATTTAAATAGCAATATATATTCTAATATCCATATTTTTTATATAATTCATCACATTTTGGTTTTAAATCAGGTCTTTTGTTTAAAATATCATTAATTAAAGGTTCTTTTTCACATGATTTATCAGAAATAATTAATTCAAGTGCATCTTCATATTTTTCCATATTTTTTAACATTTCAATTTTATAATTAAAAGCATCAGGTTCTACAATTTGTTTAATATATTCAGTTGCTTCATCACTTTTATTATAATCATAATAAATTTCTGCTAAATCTAAAGGAGTTAAATTTAATTTTTTTAAATTATTTTTATTACTATTTAAAACATTTTTAATTGCATCAAATCTTTTCATTTCTGCATAAGTTCTAAATCTTAAAATTAAATATCTTTTATCAGATAATTTATGTTTTTTATTTTCATCTTCTGCTAATTTATTATCTTGGTTATTAATACAAATTTTATAACAATCATAAATTGAATTATCAAATGGTCCTGTATCAATTTTTGGAATATAACCATTGTCTATTATTTTTGCTTTAAATGATATTGAACTTTCTAATGAACTTAAATAATTTTTATAAAAATTATAATCAAATTCATTTGATTTTATTTTCTTTATGCATTTCTTCATATTTTCTATTAAATCTTTTCTTTCTTTTAAATTAACAATTTCAAAAAATTTTTCTAAATAAATAAAAAATAATTCTTCAAATAATTGTTTTTTTTCTAAATAAAAATTTAATAAATCAGGATATTTCTCACTAATTACTTTTAAATAATCAATGACAACATGATTAAGTTCATCAAATTTAGAAACAATATTAATAAATTCATTAGTATTATCTTTAGTTTCTCTAAAAATATGATCAATAACACTAAAAAGAACATTTTTATCATATGTAGCAATAGCAAGTGAAATTGCAGTATTCCATTCTTTTAATTGAATATATTGTGGTATTTTTGTTAAAATTGATTTTTCTTCTTTTAAAAATTTAGTTCCAATTTCATTTGCTCCATATTTAAAAGCTTTTTTGGCCAATTCTATATAAGAAATATTTGGAATATTTTTTATTTGATTAAATATTTTATCATATAATTGAAGTTGATCATCTAATGATGAATTTCCTAATTTTTTTATTTGAGAAGATACATGTTTTTGTATAATTATATGAATTAAATAATCCAAATTTAAATATTTACATATATCATATGCAACTGCAAAATTTTTTTGTCTTATTAATCTTCTAATTAATTCCTTTGGACCAATTGATTTATATTGTGAATGTGTAATAAATCTTGGTAAATCTGATTGTTGACAAACATGTAAATTATTAATTACTCTTATTTCTTTACAATATTGAACAAATAAATCATAATTTATATTTTGAACAAAATTTTTTCCATATTGTGCAGCTTTTAATAATAAAAATTGTATTTTTTTATTATCATGATTATTATCAAAATAAATAATTCTAGAAGCAGCTGATAATAAAGTTAAAATAGCATCACCTAATTTATCAAAAATTGCTCTAAGTTCCTTATCACAATTAGGATTTTTTCTTAAAGCTAATTTATATACATTTAATAATTTTTTAGAAGAATGATTTGAAAAATCATAACAAGATTGAAATAATTCTTTAGTGACTTTAGATATAAAAAATAATGAATCATGAGTAATAACTCTCAATCCATCAACTTCAGTAAAACAATACATTAATTGATGTTTTAATCCAATATTAGGAAAAACTTTTTCTGTATTTTTATAATAAATAGTTTTATTTTTAGCATTAAGAATCATAATAAATCTTCCACCACAAAGACAAACAGCATCTTCACCACAAAATAAAAATTGAGTAGTTTCATGATCATAATTTAAAATAGTATATTCTTCTTCAGTTTCAAATTCATCATTTGGTAATTCATTTACTTCAAATTTTGCAGTAATTCTTGGTTTTTCAGCATCTAAAGTAATATGAAAGAAAAAAACTGTACCATCTTTTCTATACATTGCAATTTGTTTATTTGATGGTGATAATGCAAAAGCTACAATATGACCTAAATCATCTTCTTTTGGATCATCTTCAGTACCACATTCAATTTTATATGGTTTTCTCTTATCTTTTTGAATATATTGTATTCCATCATATTCTCCATTTTCATTTGGATCATATTTTTCATTTTCTCCTTTTCCTGTTATATGAATTACACCATGACCATGAAAATTTGGTATTATTAATTCAATTTTTTTTGATACTGTTAATGATGGTGGAAGTATAATAAATTCATTTATTGGTTTTAATATTCCTATTAAATATAATGGAAAAAAAACATATGGAATTGGATTTTCTATATCTTTTGTATAATAAATATTATATTTGTCTGTTTGACAAATAAATCCTTTTTCAAAGTATCTTGCTAATAATATTTTTTCTTTTTTAAATATTTCTCCTGAAGTTTTATCATTATATTTTTCGTTGTCAATATCAAATTTTATTATTGTACCATCATCATGAATTCCATATAATTTTTCTTTATAATTAAAACCAAATAATATTAAATTTCTATTTTTTTCTTCATAAGGAATTAATTTACAATTAGAACCATCTTGACACATTACTACTACATTTTGTTTTAAAGGATTTGATGCGTTTAATAATATAACTTTTGGTTTTCTACAAAATGCTACAAAACCACCACATGGAGCCATTGATGTGTAACAATTTTCAAATTCAATTTTTAAATTTAAAATATAGTTTACTGGAGTAAATTGTTCTTTTATAAAATATATTTTTCCTTTTATCATTTGGTCAAAATAAATTGCATATTTTTCTTCTAAATTCTCATTTAGATCTTCCATATTCATAATATTAAATAATTTTTAAAAAGAAAAAAAAAAAAAATTAAATTTTTTAATATAAAAATTTATGGAAAGTGAATCAAATTATATAAGACTTAAAAAACCTCGTTTATTAAGAATTAAACATAATGAAATTGAAAAAAGAATGATAGGTCCAAATTTGGAATATGAATATGAAAAAGAAAATGCAAAATTAAAAAAGAAAATAAATGAATTAAATGAAATGGATAAACAATTAAAAGAAGAAGAATATAATTATGAAATGAATCGTTTATTAACATGTTTTTATAAAAATCCATTTTGTTATATGGATTATTTAGTTAAAAAATATTTTAGAGAAAAAGGTAATGCATTAGAAAATTTAAGAATAAAAGAAGAAATGGTAAATAAATTTACTTCATTATGTCAACAAATTGAAGAAAAAATTGGTAATTTTACAAAATCAGAATTTGCAAGAATTAAAAATTTAGAAAGAAAAATAGATAATAAATTAAAAAATGGTGATATTAATATAATAAAAGATGATAAAAGTAATTTAAATAATTTTAATAATTTTCAAAGTGAACCAATATCAAA
The DNA here is from genome assembly GCA_023807205.1 of Isotricha prostoma. Taxonomy (NCBI): domain Eukaryota; phylum Ciliophora; class Litostomatea; order Vestibuliferida; family Isotrichidae; genus Isotricha; species Isotricha prostoma. Next base: position 12,039 of record JAJMZS010003209.1, read on the forward strand.
TGAAGAATTAAGTGAATATTTTTTTAATTATAAACCAAATAATGAAAATGATATTGAAGATGAAAAATTAAGAGAATTAAATAATTTATTAAATTCAAGACCAGATGCTGAGAATTTAATAATTAATGATAAAAATTCAAGTTTACATCAAGAACAAATATTTAATCAAGTTTTAGCTTGTGTAAAAGGAAATGAAATTGTTCCTCCAAAACAAAGTTTTTTAACTACAAATGATATTGATTTAAATTATATGAAAGATAATCCTACTTTAGATTCAAAAAGATTATATGAAATAAAACAAAAAATGAAATTTGAAGGAGAAAATAAAAATGAAAATCCTATTGATCAAAATGAAGATAGAAATATTTTCAGAAAGAAATTAAATAATCAACAAAAAAAAGAAAAAGAAAAATTTGAAAAAATGATAAATGATTTTGAAAAAGGATTAAATAATATTCAAAATTTACAAAATGAAAATGAAAAAATAATGGGTAAAGTTAAAGAAAATTTAGATAGAGAATTTGAAAAAAATGCAATTAAATTAGCTTTGACTAAATTAAAAGTATCTGAAATTAATTTAGATACTTATCAAGATGAAATTAATAAAGCAAAACAATATCCTTTAGTTGATTATAAAGAAAGAAAAGAATTAATGGATCAAAATTATTATAAAACACAACTTAGAATTAATAATTTTTTAAAAGGGAACAATTATAAAAATAATAATATTCCTATTAGTGATAAAGAAATTGATAAATTATATGAAAAGTATAAAAAGAAAAAAAATGTTAAAAAAAAAAGTAAAAAAAAGTATTAAATAAAATGTAGAAATTTTTTTTGTTTAATAATTATAAAAAAAATAAAAATTATTTTTTAAATAATAAATGAATAATATCGAATTATTAGATGATATTATTGAAAATAATTTTTCATATAAAAAATATTATCCAATATTAAAACAATTTTTAGAAATTGAATATTGTTTTTTAATAAATGCAGAATCATTAAATCCAATAAAATTACCTGAAGATTCATATATAGTTTTCTCATCAATTGAAAATTATTTTACTTTCCCAAAAATTTTTTTAAAAGGTATTTTTAATGCCCTTGATATAAATAAAAATAACAAATTATCATTTGACAATTATGTTAATGGTTTTTTAAAAATATATACAGGAACTGTTGATGAAAGATTAAAATTTATATTTGATATGTTTAACATTAATAAAGATCAATTTATATATTATAATGATGTTTATTTAATATTAAATTATACAAATATATTTGATAGTAAGAGTCATAATAATAAAATGAATTCAATTATTAAATCTTTTTTTGATAATAAAGAATTTATGGATTATACTTTATTTTCTCAAATAACTTTTCAAAAGAATTATGGTTTATTTTTAATTGTCCTTGCAATAATATTTGAACATTCAAATTTTAATAAGGATTTTTCACATATTTTTGATTTTTCATTTGCATCATATCATCCAAATTCATCTTCAATAATAAAAATTAAACCAAAAGAAGCAACAAATTCAAATATATCAAATACACAAATATTAAATTCAGAATTATCATATACTCAATCATTATTTAAAAATAATTCTCCTTTATTATATCCAAAAACAGGTATTAGAAGAGTAAATAGTTTAAAAGGAATTCAACAATCAACAACAATTAATTCATATCAAAGTGAAATATCAGATTTTATTAAAGCAAATTATTCAATTGATATTTCTCCATTATTATTAAATTCTAATAATAATCAAATTAATAATTTACAACAAATTCAATTAAATTATAATAATATATTAAATTTAAATTCAATTAATTCAAAAAAAAAATCATTTGATTTAAATGAATTACAAGAATTTAATGAAGATTTATTAGAATTAAATCAATTTGAAAATGATTATATGAATTTAAAATCAACTTTATTATTTGAAATTAAAGCAATGAATGAATATAGAATACCAATTGCTTCAGATGAGTGTTTTTTAAAAAATGGAATAATATTATCAAGTAATATTAAATCAAATGCTAAATTAAAAACACCAAATTCACTTTTTTATTTTTCTTCAAGAAAAAATGAAAATGATGATAAAAATTTTTCAAATAGTATTGACAATTCACCTTTACCTGATAGTTTAATTAGTAATTCTAGTAGAGGAAATAATTTTACTGATTTATTAAAATCTTCTCAAATATCACAAAATTTTTATAATAATATTTTTGAAGAAGAAACTTTTATTTTAAATAAAATTAATGAAAAAATGAAACCTTTTTTTCTTTTTGTGATTAAAAATTATATTATTATTTCAACAAAAAAAAATGAAAAAATAAAAATCAAATATTTTATTCCTTTAAAAAATTGTTATATAGCAAATAATCATGATGTTTTATATTTTAATACAATAAAATATTATAAACTTATTTTAATTAGTACTATTCAATTTAAAAGAAGGAAATTTCAACTTTTTTTTGAAAAAAGAGCAAAAATAAATAATATTACAAATATAATAATAAAAGAAACTAAATATACTGTAGTAAAAAGTGATTATACATTTATAAAAGATATTGGAAAAGGAACATTTTCACAAATAAAATTAATGAAACATAATAAAACAAATAAATTATATGCAATAAAGAGAATAAATAAAAATGTATCTTCAATAGAAGAATTTAAAACAATAAATTGGGAAAAAGATATTATTAAATTTTTAATGAATTATCCAAATGAATGTAAACATATTATAAAATTTCATAAAATAATTGAAACAATAGAACATTTATATATAATACAAGAATATATTGAAACAGGAAGTTTATCAAATTTTTTAAAAAAAATTAAAATAGTTTTACCATCTTTTAAAGTTAGAAAAATAGCAGAACAAATAATTTATGGAGTAAAAGAACTTCATGATTATGGTATAATTCATAGAGATTTAAAATTAGAAAATATATTAATTGATGATTCAAATGAAAATGATTTTAAAATAAAAATTATTGATTTTGGACTTTCTGTTGTTTTAACATCAAAAGCAAGAACAAATGAAAATTATGGAACTTTTATTTATTCTTCTCCTGAAGTTCTTTTATCAATTCCTTATAATAATAAAATTGATATTTGGAGTTTAGGTGTTATTTTTTTTTATTTAGAATATACTTTTCTTCCTTTTAATATTATTGGAAATGAAAAAGAAAATGAGCAAGGAATTGCTAATAAAATTGTTGTTAATAAATTAAAATTTCCAATAAAAAAAGATGATTTAAATAATGATGATGATATATCTAATAAAATTATGGCTAAATTAATTATTGAATGTTTAAATAAAAATTTGAATGAAAGAAGTGATATTAATTTTTTATTAAAAATAGTCAAAGGTGGAATAAATATTAATGATATTTGATTTATTAATTTTATCCATATTCATATATTATTTATATAGATTTGTAGCTCTAAAATGTTAATATTTTCATAAATATAGTAAAATGAAATTATATAGTAAATGTAATTGATATTCTTTAAAAAACTAATAATAGTTTTTTTTAGTGCATTTTTTAATGGATTTTTTATCTATATTATTTAAAATATATAAATAAATAAAATATTGAAAAGAATTGAATCAAATAAAATTTTTTTTTATGATGAAAATTAAATTAAATATATTTTAGGTTTTTTAAAAATATTTGATATAAAAAACGTATATTTTATTTTATTAATTAAAACTGATTAAATTTTATTTCACAATTTTTATTTATAAATTAACTAAATGTTATTTTATAATAACTATATTTTATTTTTTTTTAAATCTTTGAATAGGAATAAGTTTTAAAGGCCTTATTTTTGCACTAAAGTTATAATTTTCTCTATTATTAATACTTTCTATAATATCTGGTTTAATAGAATAATTCAAATTTCCAAATATATATTCATCACTTAAATTATATTTTAATCTTTTTTCATTATTTAATAAAATTTTAGGAATATATGGTTGATAAATACATCTTAAATCTTTCATTTTTGTTAAACTTCTTGTATTAAATTGTTTATTTAATCCTTGTTTTTCTTCTTCATCATCTTCCCTAAAAAAAATATTTAATTATTAAACTTACTCTTCAATAATCATATCAATATTTCCTTTTGGTGAATTAAAAATATTTTTATCTCTATTCATAATTTTCAATTTTAAAGTTTTCATTATTTTATCAACTGGAGTTAATTTTTCAATTTCTATTGATTTATAAATTTTATGTTTTATACTATCTTTTCCTTTTAATAATTTAGGTGTTTCTTTTTTAGTATTTTCATCATAATATCTACATTTAAGAATAGGAAAAGCTTTATTTGGAAAAGACATATTATTAATATTTTTTTTCATTTCAAAAATTTTTTCAGATTCATAATTTGATTTTGGTAATCTTTTATTTAATAATTTTAATTTTTTTGGCATTCTTATTGTATCTAATACAATTTTAGATTCTTCCTCATATAAATTTGATAATTTATAATAAGGATTTCTATTATCCATACTTTTAACTAAACTATTATCATGATTAGATTCAACTGTTGCTGCAGTCATTGCAGTAAATCTTTTACTTTTAACTCCAGTATTAATTCTATCATTATATTTCATTTTTTTAAAAATATCATATTCTTCAATTTTTAAAAGTACTTCATCCATATTTAAAATTTCTTCTGTTGTAGGACGATTAGTAGGTTTTACCATTAATAATCTTCCAATAACATTATTTAAATCATCAGAATATTTAATATTAATTCTTTGATATTTTCCTAATAATATTTTATTAAATAAACCTTCCATTGTTTCTGCTCTAAATGGTGTTCTTAACATACACATTTCATAAGTAACACAACCTAAACTCCAAATATCACTTTTTAAATCATATGGATTATCTTTCCAAACTTCAGGACTTGCATAATAAGGAGTTCCAGTTTGAGTACAACCTAATCCACGAGATGATATTTTTGATACGTTTAAATCACCTAATTTAGCAGAACCATCTCTAAATAAAAATACATTTGCACTTTTCATATCTCTATGTAATATTTTATATGAATGTAAATCATGTAATCCTTTTGTAATTTGAATAAATATTCTCCATATATCAGGTTCATCAAAATTAGTTTTTATTTTTTTATATAAAGTTATTTTTTGAAATAAATCACCTTCATCTGCATATTCCATTATAATACATAATGTTGAATCTATTTCATCTATAAATGATTCTTTGTAACTTATTACATATGGACTTTTTACACTTGCTAATATTCTAACTTCATTTAATGCATTTTGCTTTTCTCTTTCACTTAATCCTTTTAATTTTACTTTTTTTAATGCATATAATTCATTATCTTCTATTCGACGAACTGTATATACTGTACTATAGGCTCCTTCTCCTATTTTAGCTATTATTTTAAAGCGTTCCATTTTTTATTATTTATATTTTTTATATTAAATTAAAAAATTATAATTTACAAGGTTTTTTTTTTGTTAAATATATAATATTTTTTTATACAAATCTCTATTTAAATTAATATCTATGTAAATTATGATTAATTAAAAAATATCAGGAAATTTTTCAAAATTTTTATTCTTTCTATCTTCCCAATAACCACCTTTATATTTATAAATAAGTTCTCCTGTAATATCATCATATGTTTCTTCAAAATACATTGGTTGAGGAATTTTACCATCTTTTTTCATTTGTCTAGCAGCTGCTCTTTGTTTTTCTTCTAATCTATGTTTCTCTTCACTAGCTTCTTCAATTTCTTGATTTTCCATTAATCTTTGATCAGGTCTAAATCTAGAATCAGTTCTAGGAAGAGAAGTTTTCATTTCTTCAGTTAAATTATTTAAATCACAAGTTATAGGTTGAAAATAATAATTTTCTTTACCTAAAGCAGGAATAACTTTCCAAATCATATCTTTTTTTTTAGTAATAGGATCTTCAATATAAATACTCTCAGTCCAATTACCATAAATATTATATTTTAAATTTCCTAAAACATCTTTAATAGTACCATTTAATTGTCCTTTAATTCCAGTAGTACATGGAATCATATCAATTTCACATATATCACCATTTTCATTATTAACAGTAAATTTACCTTCAACATCAATAGTAATAGTACCAAATATTAAATTTCTAACTACAACTTTAGGTTTAGTAAAACAAATATTATCATTAAATCTAGTAAAACAAATGTAAGTTTTACCAATTGCATTAATTTCTAATCTTCCAGTTATTAAAAATTTTAAAATTGCATTTGTATTTGAATAAAAATTCCATCCATTACCTTCAGCATAACATGCTGAAATTGCAGGATGATGTGAAACTTGTTCAGCAAAAATTCTATAATCTAAATCATTATCAACATATTCATATGTTTCAAATAAAAGAGGATTAAAAAATTTTGCCTGTCTTGCATTATCTATTACAAATTCTCCTATACAAAAACATGCACAATATGCTAATCTTAAAAATGGATTATTTTCATTTGCTCCTTTATTAAATAACTCTACATATTGAAAAAATTCTACAAATTTTTGAAGTGATGATATTGGTTCATTAAAAAAAACTGGAACTGTAAATCTATTTAAATCTTTTCCTACTGCTCCTTTAAAAAATGACCACACATTTAAACTAATTTCTTTTTTTGGAATTGGTAATTTTGTTCTTTTTTTATAATTATATAATGGGTCATAATACATTTTTTGATTATTATTATTACTATTAAATAAACTTTTTATTTGAGGATTACTTCCATTTTTTATATTTAATATTATTTTATCTGAATTATTTTTATTTTTTGATTTAAGTGATTGACCTGTGATTGGATTATTTTTTGTTAATGTATCTTTTACTCTTATATCTTTATTAAAATCATCATTTATATCTTCATTTATTTCATCATCATCTAAATCAAAAAATTCTTCATCTGAATGAAATATTGATTCAACTTCATAATTTTTCATAGACCTATTTTCATTATTATTTAATATTTTTTTCTTTCCTCTTAATTTTGGAGGTTTATTTTCATTTATATTTGAATTTTCATTTTCTATATTCTCATTTTCATATTCATTATTATTATTATTTATTATATTTTTTAATTGTTGAACTTCTTCTTTATATCTTTGAAGAAGAACTTGATATTCAGTTAAATTTATTGATTTTTTTAACATTAAATTATCAAATGATTGATTATCCATATCTAATTGTGTAATTATAAATTTTAGTTTTTCATTATCAACAGAACAATTACTATTAATATTATCAATATTATTAATAGTATTTGAATTTCTTAATTGTTTTTCTCCTTCAAATTTAGCTAATTTAATTGCATTTAACCAATTATTTTTTTCTTCATCTGAATGGGCTTGAATATAAAATAAATTTGAACCTGTATTTATTTCAATATATGCATCATTTTCTTCATAATTTATAGTTGAGATTCCTAAATGAATTCTTCCTCTTGGTTTATCATTTTTAGTATAATAATAATATAATAATGGACCTTTTAATACAAAAAATCTTTCTTTCCAGCCACTAAAAAAATTTGTCCATTTTAATAACCATCCTTCCATTTTATAATATATTTAAATTATTTTTATATATGCAATAATAAATTAACAATAATATATAAAGATTTTTATAAATTAATGTATATAATTTTAATTTATAAAAATATATATTTTAATTGATATATTTATATATTTTCTTTTATTTTTTATTAAAATTAAATGGTTTTGCATTCCTTATATTAGATGATGATGTTGATTTCATTAAAAAATTAGAATTATCTTTTAAAATATAATTATTATTAATTTTCATTAATCTTTTATTTAAATTAATTGGAGTAGGAATATAATTTTTATTTGCAAAGATTTTTAAATCCCTTTTTGGAGGATAATTTTCTTTAAAATTAGGTTTTAATTGTAAAAGAGATTTATTTACTTTTTGATATAAATCTTGATAAAATTGATATTTTTCTTCTTTTCCTTCTGAAATATTCATAAAAAATTTTTCTCTTAAGTCAGGATTTGATTTTAAAATTCTGTTATAAAATTATATATAATTCTTACGGATTTATATCTTTTATATTACTTGTTATAATGTCATAATCAATTGAATCTTGATTTACAATATCCTCATCAATACTTTCATCTTTATTTGATTGGCTTCTACATTTTATTCTTGGTAAAAAACAATTATATTTTTTTTCGTATTTTGGTGAATGATTTCTTAATGTTAATTCATCTTTTAAATTTAAATTTCTTATTTTTAAAAAATTATTTTTATAATTTTTATTTTTTTCTTTATGAAATGATAAAGAAATTGTTTCATTATGAACAAATACTAAAACACTTTTATTTTGAAAAGTGTTACTTTTTGGTATAATATTATTATTTTCTTTATTTGTATTTTTTATTTTAAAAATTTCAATTTCTTTAGTTTTGTTTATAGAAAATGAATTATTTTTTATGATTTTGAAATTATTATTTTTTTTTTTTGAAAATATATTTATTTCTATTTCCTTTTGTTTTATAAATTGTCTTTCTTTTTTATTTTCAGATATAATATTAAAACTTATTTCATTTATTTTTGATAATTTTTCTTTTTTAAATATATTAATTTCTCTATCTATTTTTTTTAAATCATTTCTTTATATCAAAAATATTATTTTACTTTATTTTATCATCAATTTCTAAATTATATTCTTCAATTGTATAAGCAATTATTTTATAAAAATTATTATCATTTAAAAATTTTTGTGAAAAAGACATTTTTTAATTACATATAATTTGATTTTATTTAAAATAATGATAAATTAGATTTTAATTTTATTATCAAAAAAAAATGGAGTATCATAATCGAATAATTCAATTAATTCTTCCAGATAAAAAGTTAATAAAAATAAATATTGCAGGAGATGAAAATGAATTAAAAGAATTAATTTCAGAAATTGCTGGAATAAATGTATCTCAAATTAAAGGAATAAAAGATTTAAAAGGAAATTATTATACTTTATCAGCAGCAATAAAAACAGAAGATATATATTATTTAAAAGATAATTATTTTGAATTAATTTTAGGAAAAGAAAATATTAATAAATCTCCAATTAAAAATAATATAGAAACTAATAATATTATTTTTACAAATTCACCTAATGTAGGAAATTATATTGCAAATTATTATATTAATGGTGTTAAAAAAAAGAATAATAATCATGATTTATCTTTAAGTCAATCAATGAGTAAAATGAATTATAAAGAAAATGAAATTAATGAAATAAATGCATATTTAAAACAATTAATATCTAAAGATAAAATTTCAAAAGAACAATATAATGAATTAATAAATTTAGTTCAAGGAAAATTATTAGATGAATTTAAATTAATTTTTTTAGGAAAATCAAATAATGATAATTTAGTTTCTACTATTAAAAATTATATCAAATCAAAGAGAAAAATTAAATTTAGATCTTCTACTCCACTTATTAAATCAAAATTAGCTAAAAAAATGGAAATTAATTCTCCTAAATTAATAGATTATAATATTAAAGTTCAAATATATGAAAAAATGAAAGAATATTTTAATGATGAAGATTTAGATATAATTAGATTATCATTGAAATATGAAAATGAAAAAGTAATTAACGAAATTAAACAATTTGAAAAAGATCAAATTCTTTCAAAATTAATATTAACTTTTAAAAAATTTATAGAACAATATAAAAAAAGAAAAAGTATATTTGGTAATAAAATCAATTATTTATTTTCAACAAGACAATTGAATTTTGATATTGAAAATGAAGAAATTATTCATCAAAATAAAAAATTATTTAGTCGTCAAAGTTTAGAACAAAATAATTATAAAAATAATATGAAACATTTTGAAAATTATAGAACTTTCAGTAATTCATCAAAAAGACTAAAACCTCACAAAGAAAATGATAAAAAAGTTATAAAAAAAAATTTGAAAAAAATGTTAAAAAAAAATAATCAAATTATTTTCGAATATTTTAAAAAACATAATAAAATAGAATATCATTCACTTGAAAATATTTATCTTCAAAATAATTCAGATAAAGTTTCAATTAAATTAAATGAAAAATGTGAAAAATTTTTAGAAAATGAATTAATAAAATATGTTAAAAATATTGGTAAAAATTTATCTGAATCTGAAATTAAGCATTTACATAAATTATTAGATGAAAATAATAATGATATACAATTTATATTTAATCAATTTCAAATACAACAAAATTTATTTAAGTTAATTGAAGATATTTATATGATTATAAAGAAAAAAGATGATGATACTTCTACTGAAGAATTTTATCAATATGATGAAATAACTCTTTTATTTTTAAATGATTTATCAAAGATTGAAAATAATGAAAAAGAACGTTTAAAAATTAAATTTTTAATTGAAAGTAAAAACGAAAAGATTTTAAATATTATAAAAAAATATAAAGAAAATCAAAACATTTTCTTATTTAAAGATGAAATTAAAAATTTATTAAATAAAAAGCATACAATAACTATTTTAGAAAGATTAGAAAATAAAACATTAAGTCCAAAACATAATCATAATAATAATTATTACAATAAAAATAGTTATTTAGAAGAATTTATTAATGAAATAAAAGAAAAAATAATTTTAACTAATGATGAAATTAAATTATTAGAAAATAATTATCCAAATGATGAACAATTAAAAAAAATTATTAATGATTATTTTCAAAAGAAACCTTCATTATCAGAATTTAAAATTACATTACATAATTATCTTAATAAAAGAAGTAATAAAAAGAAAAAATCAATTAAAATTCCTAAACTTAAAAGTGATAAACTTAAAGTTAAAAATGAAGATTTATCAATTACTCCAGAAACAATTAAAAAATCAAAAAAAGAATTAAGTTGTTTTTTATATAATGAAGAAAATAAAATATTAAATAAACAAAAAGAAATAATATCACTTTTATTTAAAGAAGATTGTTTAGATGAAAATACTTATTCAATAATAAATAAAAAAATAGAAAAAGATGATAAAGCATTAATCGCAGCTTTTGAAGTTTATGCAGTTTCTCAAGATCATATTGAATTTATTGAAACATTACAAATAATTGCAGAATTAGATAATTCACATAAAGAAAGTTTTTATATTCTTTTAAATAAATCTTCTTTTAATTCTTCTCAAAAAGATGAATTAGAAAACTTATTTAAAGATAAAAATACAGAATTAATAAATGCTTTAGAAAAATATGAAAATAATTTTGATAAAGATTTAGTTTATGGTACTTTTAATAAGTTGATTTCTTTGAATAATAATTAAAATAATTCAATATAATAAGATTAATGATTTTATAAATTAATTTATATGTTATCAATTTTAGAAAAATTATTCAAAATATAAATACATATTTTAAAAAAATACTTTTATTAAGTTCTAATATGTAGTAATTTAATATAATAATTAAAATTAAAAGTATTGAAATGGTATAAATATTATAAAAAAATTCTATTAAAACTATTTTTTACCTTTTTAAAAAGTTTTAATTTTTTCTAAAAAAAATTTTAAATTAAATACATTTAAAAACCAATTTTAAAAATTAAAAATTAAAGTATAAGAAATCATAATAAAAAAATTAAAGATTTCTTACTTGAATTGTAGTACATTTTTTACCATTAGTAACTAAATCACCAACAAGTAAATATTTAATAATATCTCTTTCTTTCATATATTCATCAACTCTTCTCATATTATTAACATAATCATCATTAATTTTTTCATCAAAAATAGATTGAACATTCCAAATTAAATTCATTTGATTACATAACATTTTATTACTAGTAAAACCAAACATAGGAATATTTAATCTACTAGAAGCAATATTTTTAATATAATCATCATCTTTATTACTTACAGCAACTAAACATTCAATATCATCTGTTACAAAAGGTAAAATTGAAATAATATTTTCTTTAAAAGTATTAGGACTAACATCAAGTGAAGTACAAGAAAATTTTCTTTTTAAATCTAAACTAGAACCTAAATTACTTTTTTTTTTAGTTTTATTAGCATGTCTTCTTAAACCAACATTACTTTCAAAACCACTTCTTTGTAATCTTCCTCTATGTAATACACCAAAACAATCATCACAATCTGGTCTTTCACAAATTGAATAAATATTACTTTCAGTTTCTTTTGCAATTTTAGACATTGTTTTAATAACTAAAACAGGATGAGGACTTTTAGTAGTTTCATCACTTGTCATAATAGCATCAGCACCTTCAAATATTGCATTACCAACATCAGATACTTCTGCTCTTGTTGGTTGAATATTAGTTACCATTGATAATACTAATTGAGTTGCTATTATAATTGGTCTATTATAATATGAACATAATGCTGCCATTTTTTTTTGCATTGTAGGAACTTCACCAAATGATATTTCACATGATAAATCTCCTCTTGCAAACATTACTGCATCACTTTCTCTTATAATTGCTTCTAAATTTTGTGTTGATTCAAAATTTTCTATTTTTGATATTATTTGAATATTTGCTCCTTTATCTCTACAATATTTTTTTACTTCTGCAACATCTTCACCAGTTCTTACAAATGATAAAGCAATAAAATCTACTTTTTTTTCTATTCCAAAGTCAATATCTTTCCAATCTTGTTCAGTTACAGTTGGAAGTGAAACTGGTCTACCATGTAAATTAATATGTCTTTTAGTTGTAATATCACATTCTCCTTCAATAACTCTAAATTTAATATCATCACCTTCTTTTTCAATACATTCAGCTTGAACTATACCTGAATCAATTACAATAACATCTTCAATATCAACATCATCAATAAATTCAGGATAACTAACAGAAATTTTTCCAGTGTCTTCATATACTCCTGGAACAATTGTCATTGTAAATTCATCTCCTGTTTTTACATGTAATTTATCTCTTATTTCTCCTGTTCTAATTTCTGGTCCTTTTGTATCTAACATTATAGCTGCATTTAAATTAAGTGAACGAATTGTATCTATCATTTTACCATGTGATTCATGTGTTCCATGAGAAAAATTTAAACGAAATACATTTACTCCTTCTTCATATAGCTTTTGTATTATTTCTGGAGTTTGAGAAGCTGGACCAAGTGTTGAAACTATTTTGGTTTTTTTTGGAAGGTCTAAAGCATTGAACATTTTTATATTTATAATTTTATCATATTGTGTATTTAATTAAAAAATAAATATATTGTAAATTTGTAAAATGTAAAATAATAAAAAAGAGATAATAAATCTTTTACAAATCAAATTCAATATAATTTAATGATATATTATTAACAATTTATTATATTTAAAAAAAAACAAAAATTAAAAAATAAATTAATTACAAATTTTTTTATTTTTATGCAATACAACTTTAAAAATTAAGGATGTAATAAAAATAAATAATTATTAAACTAAATCCAAAACATACCATTAACCATGGAATGATAAGTTTAATTTGAAATTTATTTTTATTAAGTAAAATATAAGAAATAGGAGGAAAAATACAAATTAAAGGATTAGAAGCAATTGCACCCATTGCATTTAACATATTAATTAATTTTTCTGCATATAATGTTATAATTAATGCTATTATATAAAAAATTAAGGTAAAGAAAAATATTAAATATTTGTTTTCATTTATTTCAGTTTTATTTTCTTCTTTATTTTTCATATTTTCTTTATTATCAATATCAATTAATTCTTCTCCTTTTTCATCATTTATTTTTTTGGAAAATAATTTTTTCAAAATTAAAAATATTATGTTTAAGTAATTTTCTTTTGCTCCAAAAAATAATAAAGGAATAGAAAATAAACCTCCTAATAAAAAAGAAATAATTAATAAAAAAAGAAATAGACTAATAACATATTGTTTTTTTCTTAAATAAAGAATAAATTCTTCTCTTATTATTTCAATAATTATATTATCAATTCTTTTAACATACATAATATAACCTAAAATTCCAGCAATAATATCTAATATACATGCAGAAAAAACTGCTAAAAAGCATAATTTTCTCATTTTTTTTGAACTTCTATTTTTTAATCCAACATAAATATTAAATAAATTAAATTGATATAAAAAAGTATCAATTAAACCACAAAGTGCAATAATTTTTTCAATCCAAGAAATTTTAGTTGAATAAATTTCAATTCCTGAAAAATTAATTGAATTTTCAAATTTTAATTTATAAACAAATAAAACAAATAAAGAAATTATTAAATTATAAGCACAAAAAACTCCAATATAATTTGTAATATTCATTTCATGAATAGTTTTTTTAAACATTAAAGGAGATAAAATTATCCAAATTATAACAACTAACATATTAGGTGAAAAATACCAATAATCATTAATATTTGTAATAAAAATTTGAATAATTGAATTTGAAAGTTGACCAAATATTTTGAAATAATAACAAACTCCCCCATACAAACAACCACAAATAATAATATTTAATAAAATACTTCCAAAATTTCCCATTGTAATTCTAGCATAAATAGAATAACCACTTAAAAATTTAAAAATAATATTTTACTATTTTTTTGTTATATCTTTACATTTTAATAAATAAACAGTTCCTAAATGACTTAAATATCCAATAAAAAATATTGATATAATTCCTTGTAAAATTCCAAAAGTTCTAAATACAAAAGGTAAAGCAATTGGTCCTGCACCTAATAAATTTTTACATATATTTATAAAAATTGTAAATTCTCCAAATTTATCTTCTTCTTTAATTTGATTTATTTCATCTTAAAATTATATGTTTTTAATTTTACTATCACTTTCATTTATTAAGTTATTAAATTGTTTACTTCTTTCATTTTCTTTATCAGTTGGCTCATTACTGTCAATTGTTGTATTACTTATTCTCATTCAAATAATAAAATAATTTTTTTAAATTTGATTATTTATAGTATTTTTTTGATTTTCTAAAAAAATTTAATAATATCCCCATATCACATATATTAAATATTAATTATTTTTTTATTATTTTTAAAATAATATTTAATTTTCTTAATGATTTTTAAAAATTTGATTTTGAATAAAAAAATTTGTATTATAAATACAAATTATAATGAAAGCTTAACATTAAATAAAAATTTAATATTTAAAAAAAAAATTTTAATAATTGAAAAACATAAATTTTATTTTATAAATAATACAAAAATAATTAATATTAAATATAAATGGGGATGGGGATATTTTCTAATTAAAGATAATTATTTAATACTTTTAATTTTGAAGTTTATAACAAATAATAATATTAAATATAATTAAAACTTCATTTAATGTATAATATTGATTTTTCCATAAAAATTAAATCAAAAATAAAAATTAAAAAATTATTAATTATTAAATACAAAAAAATTAATTTTCCTCAATTTCAACTATATGTTGAGCTCCATTATCCAAAGTATAAATTTTTTTAGTAATTTTTTTATTTTTTCCTTTAATTCTCTTAGTAGTTTTAACAATTTTAACAGAAATAGTATTATCAGGAGCATCAGGATCATCATCTTGAAAAGCATTTTTATTTCTTTTTTTTCCCATAGTATTCTTAATATAATCATTAATAAAATCAGAAACATCAGTAGCTTCTTCTCCTAAAGCTCTTAAACCTTTAGTATATCCAATAACAGTACAAATACCATAATCTTTATGAGGACCAACACCAATTCCAATAAAATGTAAATCAGGATGAAATAAATTTTTCCTTTGATATCTTTCTTTTACTCCATCACATACTATAAGATTTATTATTATATTTTCTGGATTTTTAAATCCAAAATCAATACTTTCTGCAACTGCACCATCCCATTCACAATATTTTTCTATTCTATCTGATATATTTTTATTATCACTTCCTATATGTGTTGTTAATCCTTTTGGTCCTATATCTTTTACATGATCTATACATGCTTTTGATATCTCTTCACTGTAATCTAATTCATTTGTTGATTTTTGAGTTTTTAAAAATTTAATTGCTTCTTCAAATGCTTCTTTACCTTCATATGTTTGAATTGGTTCTTCTCCTGGACGGTGATATATTTTTTCTCTGAAATTATTTAAACATTCTTTTAATTTTGGTATGTAACTTTGAGGATTTTTTCTTATTTTGTTTGTTTCTTCAAAAATTGAATCTGCTATGTCATCATAATCAATATTTTTTGACATATTAATTGTTTTTAAATAAATAAAATTTAAAAAAATATAATTTATAAGAATTTTATATTTAAATAAATAATCATAATTTTAAATTTTTAAAATTTGTATTTAATTTATAATTATTAATTTAACATTTACATTTATTATTTTACTTTTTATATATTTTCATTTAAATAATTTCTTACTGAATTTGTTAAATAAAAGTTTTTAAATAAAATAAATAACTTTAAATATTTTACAATTCTTGAAGTTCTGTTCCTTTTTCTATATCTTTTTGTTTTTTCTTAGCCAAAAAAACTCTTAATATAATACAAATCCAAACACAAATTGCAATAGTTAATAAAATATATTTAAATAAAAACAACAATTTATTACCATCAATATCATAAGCAGTATTAGAAAAAATTCTAACAACATATAAATTAAAATCAAAATCAAGTCTGTCAATATTTAAAGTATCAATACCTAAATACCAATAAGGTAATGGATTTCTAAAATCATCACCTAATCTCATTAATGATCTATAACCTCCATCTATTTTTTCAGCAAATTTATATTTATAACCAAATTTATTTAAAATAATTGAAGTAACAACACTATTATTAATTTTATGAATATAAATATCACTAAAAAATTTTTTTTTCTGAGGAAGAATATAATATGAAGTATTAAATTCTATTATTTTTGGTATATATGTATTATTCATCCAAAAATATCTTAATTTAGGAGCAATTAAAATTGGAAATAAACCTAAAACTGCATCATCATTAATATCTTCATAATGTATTTCTCTTGTATTTTTATTCATAAATGATATAGATGATAATTTAATAAAAGTTTCAATTTTACCTTCTTTATGATAAATTGGAAGTCTTACTGGATTACTATATTCTCTTAATGGAATTTCTCCTATTGTTAATAATTTTTTTTTCTTATCATATGAAAGTAATTTTTTCATATTGAATAAAGAATGTATTTTATTTAATACACTATAAATATTTGATTCAGGATATCCTGAATGATAACCTAAACCAAATACACCATCAACATGAAAATTACTTTTTGTTTTTAATACTTTTACATATCTTAATTTTATATTAAAAAATGGATCATCTGTTAAGAAAAAAAAATCATTTTGCCATTCTCCTTCATATGTACCAAATGCATTTTGAAAAACTGTTGATTCTAATTTTTCTGTTGTTGATGATTTGAAATTTTTAAATATATATGTAAATGGTGATACTGGATCTATTAATAATTTAAGTTCTGTTTGAGGATTACCAATTCTTATTTTTATAAAGTCTTCATCTATAATTTTTAGTTTTATACATAAAGAAATTTTGAATAGTATAAGAATATAAAAAATCTTGTAATTCATTTTTTTATCTAAAATTTTTATTATTTTCTTTTTAATTTTTAATTTTCAAAATTTTATGAGTGATGAAAAAAAAGAAAATGAATATGATTCTTTAAAAAAAGATAATGAAATTAATACAAATGAAAAAAAAGAAAATACAATAATTAATTTTGATGAAGAATTAAATAATATAAAAAATAAAGCAATAAGTATATATGAATGGAATGATTTAAAACAATATTTTATTGAAAAATATAAATCAGTAATTCAGGAATATAATAAAATTGAAAATGAAAATGATAATCAAAATAAAAAAAAAATAGATGAAACTAAAAATGAATCTCCAGATATTAATAATTTAAATACAATTCAAAATATTGATGAAGATATTATTTATTATTTAACAAATATGAAAAAAATGCCTTTTACATTACAAAGAATGGCAGAATTACTATTAGAATATAATATATATTATAAAAGTGCTTTTAAATTTAATTTTGCTTTTAAAAAACTTGTTAACATTGATTTAGATTAATTAAATAAATTTAAATTAAAATATATAAGTTAATATTTTTATTAATGAAGAATTGAAATACTACCTAAATTATATATTAAAAATTTAAATATTTCAGATTAAAATGAAAAAGGATATTAAATATTTCATTTTTAGGCAAAATATCAAACATTATACCAAAAATAAATATATAATATATCTTTTAAACTTTTTAGAATTAATAATGATTTATGTTCCACTTATGAATATTTGTTTTTATTTATCAGTATATAAAACAACAAAGAAAAAAAGCAAAAATTATTTTTTTGTTTTTTCTCCTTATCATCATCTTCATACTTTATATAATATATCACCTTATTTTAGATATTCTTATTTAGCATTAATTACTTTCCTTTTTATTGTATTTCATATTTTATTTTATATTAAATATGAATTTCGAAATCAATTCTTAAATGATATTTATATTAATTTATATAATATTCTTTTTTGTAGAACATTTTCAATTTGTTCTGTAGATGCTTTTATTTATAATTTTATTAATTTTTGTTATGATGAAAAAAAAAATATTTTATTACCAGTTGTATGTCTTATAAGTTTAATTATTGTTATTTATTGTATTAATGATAATATCTTTAACTTATATGTAATTAGTACAGGAAATATTAATTATCCAGTTAATTCTACAATGAGAAATTCTGATATTTTTTTATTTTATTTAAAAATTTTATTATCTTTTTGTCGTAATATAAGTGATGTATCAAAATCAAAAAATGATAGTATTTTATTTTTTTTAAATGTAAGTACTATAGTTTACTTTTTTATAGGATTAGTATTTTTTTTAATTTCAATATATTATAATCCTATTTATTCAATTATTATTAAAAATAATATCAAATTAAGACTTTTTTTTACTTCTTTTTCTTCTTTAATGATAATATTTACTTTATTATTTCATGATAAACATTTTTTTATGTATTTAATTTTAATAATTGGAACAATTATTTTATGTTTTATTAATTCATTTGAATATAATCCTATCAATTTGTCTTTAAAAGATTTAAATTTTTTAAATTATCAAAATCAAATATTACTTATATTAAATCTAATGCAAAATAAAGATAAAGAATTATATTTAAAAATATATAATGAAAAAATAAAATTTCATTATTTGTTTTGTAGAAAATGTGTTTTTTGTAAATTTTTACAAAAATATATAGAAAATAATCCAAAAAATAGTTTTGATTTTAATGTCTTACATAAATTATTTTTATCATTAATAGAAAAAGAAAATAAAAAAAATGGTTGTTGTAAACTAAATTACATTCATGATGTATATGATTTATTATCAAATTTAAAAGAAAATGCATGTTATAATTTAAAAATACATTATCAATTTAAAAAATTAATTAAGAGATATACAAATTTAGATAGAAATATTGAAAATAATTTAAGAATAATATATGAAAATTTTTGTTCAGAAATGCAAATTGCAGAAAATATAAATTGGAGACAAATTTATTTATTAGATTTAATATTAAAAGAAGTAAAAGATATTCTTGATAGTATTGAAGAAAAAATACAATATCATTCAATTATTACTCCAAGTGAAATTACAAAATTATCAGAAAAATTTTCAAAAATGGAAACTGATCAAACTTTTGTTTTAAATGAAAGAGATAATATGCAAT
>JAJMZS010003210.1:0-31849 GCA_023807205.1 Isotricha prostoma
ACGCTTAATAAATTTATTTGTTAAAATATTAACTTCTTCAACTTTATCTTCATTATATCCTAATTTTTTTAATTTTTCTTTAAATGAAAAAACATTAATTTTTCCTGTTTCTTCTTCGAAAAATTGTCTTACATTTTGACTATGATATTTTAATGCTTTTGCTAATTTATCAAAAAATTCATTTATTATTAATTCATTTTTATTATTATAACTGTTCATATTTGTTTTTATATTAAAATATTTTATAAAATTAAATTTATAATCATTAATTAATTAATATAAAAAATAGCATTTATATTTAAATTATTTTATTTGGTTTATATTCACTTTCAATAATATGAACTTTTCCATTGTTTTAAAGTATAAATTTTTTGAATTATATGAATTTTAACACCATTTAAAGTTTTAATTATTAATTTGTAATCTTTCTCAACAACATTTTCAGGAATATCTAAATCAATATAATTATCAATTGTAAAAGAATTTTCTATATCACTTTCTTCACTTTCATAAGATTCATTTGTTTCTTCTTTAATAGAAGATTCTTTTTCTTCTTCAAATGCAGCATCATTACTTGATTCTGAAATTTCCATTTGTTCAACAATATTATTATCAATATTATAAATTAATTTTTTTTCATCTCCAGATGCTTGAACTGTTCTTTTTCTTGTAAATCTTCTTTTAAATTTTTTTCTTTTTTCTTCATTATTTTTTTTTTTTGTATTTTCACTTAATACTATTTTGCTTTTAATATTTGAATATTCACTTTCTTGAGATAAATTAAAAGAAGAACTATGACTATCATTTAAAAAATAATTTTTGTCTTTTTTAATGCTTTTAACTTTTTTAATTTCATTTAAATCTTTTTTCATATAATTAAAATAAAATGTAGTATCTAAATATTGCGAAATAAAATTTTCTGCATTTAAAGAATCTCCAATTTTTCTTAATTCCATAGCATAATTTATAACAATAACATTTCCATATTTAACATGTTTACAAATTCCAATTCCAATATATTTAATATGTTCATTAAAAACATTTAATCTTTGAAATCTTTCTTTAATTCCATCACACATAATTAATTTACAAATAATATATTCAGGATTATTAATTCCAAATTCAATACTTTCAATTAATAATCCATTCCATTCAGTATATTTTTCAACACGTTCTCTTAAAGTTAAATTATTACTTCCTATATGAGAATTTAAATTATGAGTTCCTAAATCAACTGCATGATTATGAGAAGAAATTGATAAAGGTTGAGAATAAATTAATGAATTAACTGATTTTTGATTTTCTAAAAAAGATATTGTTTCTAATGCTAATTGTCTTCCTTCATATGTTTTAAATGGGTGTTCATTATAAAAATGAAGAATGTTATTTGTTCTATACATTTTTAATACATTTTTTAATATTGGAATATATGATTTTGGGTTTTGACGAATTTTATTATGTTCTAAATATAATAAATATTCTGGGGAAGTATCTTCATGATTTGATGATTGTGTTGTATACATATTAATTTTCAAAAATTTTTTTTTTTAATTTAAAAATATAAATGGAAGAATATAATTTAAATGAACCTTTAATTTCAAATAAAGATATTGAAAATAATGAAGCTCAAATTGATTTAATGATAGATTTAAATATAAGAAAAGGTTTTATTGTAAAAGTATATACAATTTTAATATTTCAAATTTTATTTACAAGTCTTTTTGTATTTTGTGCTTATTATTCACAATCCTTTTATAATTTATTAATTAATAGTTTATTAATATTTTTTTTTTCAGTAACAGTTTTAATATCATCACTAATTATTGTAGCATGCAATCCAGAGTTTTTAAAAAAAGTACCTCAAAATTATATATTTTTAATTGCTTTTACTTTTGCAGAAAGTTATTTTGTTGCTTCAATGACATGTCAATTTAGTCAAAACAGTGTTATGTTAGCTTTATTATTTACTTTTGTTGTGATAGTTACTTTAACAATTTATTCATGGAAAAGTGAAAATGATATAACTATTTATGGAGGAGTGCTTTCATGTCTTTTAAGTTGTCTTATTCTTTGTGCAATATTATTAATTTTTATTCAAGTTCCTTTAATATATATGTTTTATAATACTTTTGCTTTGCTTTTATTTGCTACTTATATTATATATGATACTCAATTAATTGTTGGAAATAAAACTAGCATTCGTTATTCTACTGATGATTATATTCTTGCTAGTATGAATTTGTATTTGGATATTATTAATATATTTATTAGAATATTATCTGCTTTTGGAGAAACCAGATGAATTATTTAATTAATTATATTATTCTTTAAAAAAATAATTATTTTATTTATCTATTTTTTTTAATAGGGTTTTTTAAATTAATAAAATGGAAAAAATATATCATTCTTTTTATCTAAATATTATATTTAAAAACGATTGTATTCATTTTTTATATCCTATGAATGGAGATTACAATGAGTTATATTATAATATGATAAATTTAAATGATAATATGAATCAAGGTTTTACAAATTTAAAAGAATATTTAAAAAATAAAGAAATTATTTCAATTTCTAAAAATAAAGAATTTATTCAGGTAAAATGTCAATGTAATAAAGATAAATTTACTTTAGATTTAAAAAAGCAGGAAGAAATAACATCAGAATTAGAAGAATTGTTAAAAGAAATTAATGATAAAGAATATTCAGATATAAAATTAAAAATGCTTCAATATGCTTGGTAGAAAATAAGAATAAAAATTCTTAACCCATAATTTTCAGTAACATTCACATAACAAAAAATGTTTTTGAATTCAAATTTATTATTTAAAATCTACAATTAAAAGAAAAAAATAATAATAAATATAATATAAATTATTTAAAAAATGAATTTTTTAAATAAAAAAAAGTACAAATTAAAAAAATAGTTTTTTTATAATTTTTAAAGAGGAGTTTTCATTCTTATTATTTTTCTCATTTGTTCAATTTCATTTTGAAGTTTAGATATTAATTCACTTTGTTTAGCTCTAATATTTTCACTTTGTTTTAATTTATCTTCAATATTTTCTCTAGCTTCATATAATTTGCCATTTAAAATTTGTAAATCTGATAATTTTTTTTCTTTATTTCTCATTTTTTTTAAATGCTTTTCTGTTTCTTTATTTTTCTTTTTTTCATCTTCTAATATTTTATATAAATTATTAAATTCTGTTCTTGACATTTCATATTTTTCTTTCCAAATTTCATTTTGACTTAATTTTTTACTTTGTTTCTTTGAATTTAAATCAAAGTTATTTTTTTCAAAATTTTCAGGTGAATATAATTCATTTAATCTTTTTAAATCTTCTATGTTTGCATTTGCATATTTTTTATCTATAATATTTTGTTTTATCTTTTCTTCTGATAATGTTTGACTCTTTTTAAATAATTTATTTGATTGTGATTTTTTCATTTTTGAATCTGATTTTTTTTCATAACTTAAAGGAATATTTGATATTTTTTCTTGCATATTAATAATTTTTTTTGTCATTTTATTAATTTCATTTTCAGTTACTCTTTCAGATTTAGTTTTATTAATATCATCATTATACATTTGTTTATTATTTGAATGAGATGTTATATTTCTTAAATTATTTAAAAAATTAACATTATCATCTAATCTTTTTATTTCATCTGAATTTGAAAAATCTGTTTTAAATTGTGAATAATTTTGATTTCCAGATTTATATTTTTTATCATAATTTGTATAAGAATATAATTTATCATTTTGTTTTAAATTTGGAGTATAATTTTTATTTACATTATTATATGAATAATTTTGATTAACATATGAATTATTACTAATATTACTATAATTTCTATTATGAGAACTATATGGTTCAATTGAATAAATTGAAGAATTGTTATTTATATTATTTATATATGAATTGTTATTTAAATTATTCATTTGATTATTTGATTGATAATATTGAGATAAAGGTTTAAATTGAGTTTGATTAATATTCATAAATTCATTTATTCCTTCATCTAAAACATTATTTATTAATTCATCTTGTCTTTGTGACATTTGATAATCATTCATTTATATCTTAATTTAATTCTTTTTAAAAAAAATGTTTAAAATTATAAATTTATTTATGGAATACTATTAATTATATATTTTAAATATTTCAAAAAAAAAGTAATTTAATTGCCTAATAAAGGTTCTATTTTTGTTCTTTTATTCATTATTAAATGAATTAAGAAAACAATAAGTATTACAAAAATAACCCCAAAAATAATAGTTAAAATAATATATTTATTAAATCCATTATCAATTGGAATTTCATTATCAGTATAATTACAATATTTTTTAGTATTATTATCTGAATTAATGACCTCTTCTAATTTTTGAATAAATTCTTTATATTTTATATTTAAAAGTTCTTCCTCATCAAAAGAATAAGTAACATAATAATCATCTTCTTTAGTTTTCTCAGAATTATGATAAATTAAATGAATATTTATAAAAGAAGTAAATTGAGGATATTTAATTTCTTTATTTTTTAAATTAAAAGTATAATTCATAAACGCATTTAAACTATCTAATGAAAAATGATGAGATGAATAAGAAATAAATTTAGGAACATCATAATTAACATAATTAAACTTTCCTTCAATATCTTTATTAACTTTTTTTTTTAACCAAGAAACTAATTGAGTAATTAAAGGAATATTTACCATAGTAACATATTTTTTAGTTGAATTATTTATATTATTAGGATTATAAAGAGAAATTTCACTCATATAAGAATAAGATTTATTTAAAATTTTATTTACTTCTTCATCATTTTTAATTTTATCATTAATTAAATTATAATCTTCAAAATAATTACAAATAAAAGTCTCAATACAATTTTTAAAAAAATCTCCATTATTTATTAAATAATCTTTATCAATATTTTTATCACCATCTTTTGAAATTTTAACAAGACTTAAAATTTGATCCCCATAATTTTTAACAAAATCTTCCCTAATTTTTTTAATTCTATCACTTTTTTCAATTTTTTCAACAACTTGATAACCTAAAGGACAATTTTCTTTTTTTTCTAATAAAAAAGTATGATCTTTTTCATAAAAAGTATGAACAGGAGTAACTAAAATATTATTAGGTAAAGTATTTTTACCTAATAATTCTTTTTCTACTTTAAAAAAATCTTTATTATTAGGAGGATCAGAAAAAGGAATTTGTGCTTCAGTTAAAAGTGTTCCTTTCTGATAAAGACCATGTAATTGAGCATAAGCAGATTGTATTGTTCTATTACTTTCACTTGATGAAGCATAAATTTCTCTTGGATCATAAGTTTCATTTAATAAATTATTTTTATTTCCTGTTTCTATATATGTTAAATAGTGACGATATCCTAATAAAAATTGTTGTCTTTTACCTACATTTGTTAATTCATTTTCTCCATTCCATGAATTGTTAAATATGTCTTTGTAGTTTTTATTATCTTGAGATTTGTGCTCATTGTATGTTAATTTTGATGGTGAATGTGCTCCTGTACGACTTAAGGAAAAGGCAAAACGGATTCTTGTTAATTCAGATGTGTCTTGGAATAAGGATAATGTTAGTTTTTGAGTAAGGAATATTAATGTTATTAGGATTTTGGGTAGTGACATTTTTTTATATGGGGTTTTTTATATGTATTTTTAAAAAAAAATTTTTTTTCCTTTTTTATTTTGGAAAATTTTTTTTTATTTCATTTTAATTGATATTTTTGATATTAGTGAAAATAAATAATTAATTTTTTAATTATTAATTAAATTTCCTTCCTTTTATAATCCATAATTAAATTTATTATTTTTTATATATATTAAAATTTATAAATTATTTAAAATTCGTTGTAATCATATTTTCTAATAAATTTCATTTTTCCAGTACCTGCATTACTACTAACTTTATTACTACTATCATAATCATAAGTTATATTATCATCTTTTCTTAAATAATATTGAACTGCTTTTTTCCAATTTTCTTCTTTTTGTCTTTCCATTTCTTTAATTTTTAAATTTTCTTTTTCTTCTTTTTTTTTCTTTTCAAATAATTCTTCATTAAATCTTTCTTTCATTATTCTTGAATGTGCATTAACATAATTTTCATCATAAATACTATTATCATTTGGTAAAAACTGTCTTAAATAATTTATATCAGAATTATTAAAATATATACTATTCAAAATATTTCTTTGAATAACATTATTATTATATCTTAAATTATCATAATTTTGATTTTGAATATTTTGAGAATCTTTATTTCTATTATTATAATAATTATCATTATTAAATTTATTATTATTATTATTATAATAATTATTATTATAATTTTCAATATATTTACTTTCTAATTTAAAATTATATGGATTATCATCAAATTTTCGATAAACATTTTCATCAATATTATTTTTAAATAAAGGTTTAAAAGAAGTTTTTAATGAACCATCTTTATTTCTTAAGGGAGCCCCACCTCCAGTATTATTAAATCTATCAAAAAAATTTCCACTATATATATTTCTTTCTTCTAATTTTTTTAAATATAATTCACTAACTGAAGGTTTATCTAATGAATATTTAGGAGTAAAAATTTCATAACTAAACATTTATTTTTTAAAGTTATTAATTTTTTATCCTTTATAATATATAGATAAAAAATGAAAATTATTATTTTTATTTTACAATCTTTCTTATACAATAAAGATTAAATAAAATATATTTTAATGGAGTTCAAAAAGTTATATTTTTAAGAAAATAATTATATCAAGTAAAATTACATATTTCAAGAATATAATAAAAAATTTAAATCAAAATAAATAAAATTCAATTTAATATTGACTTTAAGTTTTAAAAATACAATAAACAATAATTTCAATATAACAATATCACTATTATATTATTATTTGATATGATTATTATAAAAAATTAATCAAAATATCCAAATTAAATAAATAAAAAGACTTCTAAGTATTTTTATTTCAATTATTTGTGATTGATAATATAATAACACATAGTATATTTTTCAAAAAATTTTCAATTTTAGCAATAATATATGTTATTTATTTATATAATTCAAGATTAAAAGATTATAAAGATAATTAATATATAGATCTATATTTGATATAAAAATAATTACATAAGAAAAATATAAAATTTTTAATTTTTTTTTTATAAAAATAATTATATATAATTATATACATTTAAATTTAAATTAAATAAAAAAGAATGGATAAAATAAATATAGGATATTCATTTTTAGATAATTTTTTCAAAGAAGGAATAATAACTGAAATAATAGGTTCAAATTATTCATGTAAGTATTATTTTATTGCACTTTATTTGTTAAAAAAAATGATATATACTAAATCCAAAGTTTTATATATTGATACTCAATTATCATGTCCTGTTTCTTTTTTACATAATGCATTTGAAAAAATATTAGAAAAAAATAAGAATTCACAAATCGAATTAGAAAATTCTTTTATGATTTTAAGAATTGATGATTCAAAACAATTATTTTTATTTGTGGAATATTATTTATTAAATTTAATTAAATCAACAAGTAATATTAAAACTATTGTTTTAAATAATATTAATAATTTATTTGTTCCTGAAAAAATAAAAGGAAAAAAAGGTGGAAAATATTATATGAGAATCTTTTGGAGAATAGCAAAAGAATATAAAATAAATATTATTTATATTAATGATATTTATTTTAGAAATAATGCATTTAAAGAATTTAATTCTGAAAATAAAAATTATTCTGAAGAAAAAGAAACAAATTATGTTATGGAAATTGAATATAGTGAATATATAAATGAATATTGTTCTAATGTTATTTTAATTAATGATAATTATAATTATCATGATAATTATCTTGAATGTAAATGTGAAGTTTTAAAAGGTATTCAAAGCATTAAACAATTTACATTACAAATTGATACTGAAAAATGTTCTTTTAAATCAACGAAAGAAGACTAATAAAAATTCAAATCCAACAAATTGATTTATAAATAAAAAATATTAAACATAAAACAATAATAATAAAATAAAAATAAATAAATTATATTTAATAATCCAAAAAAAAAATGAATGATAACTTAACATTAATAAATTTAACAGATAAAATATTAACATTCTTAAAAAATAATCCAGAAGGAGTATCACAAGATAAATTAACAACAGAAATACCATTTAAAGAAAATGAAATAGTAGAATGTTTAAATAATTTAATATCAAATAATAGAGTAAGTATAATAGATACTTCAGAAGGAGCCTTATTTAAATATAGAAGTGAAAAAGAAGCATTAAAATTTAGAGACTTATCAAAAGAAGATATTGCAGCATATGAAATAATAATTCAAAGTGGAAATAATGGAGTAAGTACAAATGAAATAAAATCAAAATTAAGAATTGATAATACACAATATATAAATAAAATACTTAATAAATTATCAAAAAAATTTTTAATAAAAAGTTTAAAAGTTTTAAATACAAAAAATAAAAAAGTATGGATTGGATTTGATATAGAACCAAGTCAAGAAATAACAGGAGGAATTTGGTGTTCAAATCAAGAGTTTGATAATAATTTAGTTACAGTTTTTAGTGAAAGATGTTATGAACATATAAGTAGACAAAAATTTACAAGTAGAAAAGATTTATTATTATTTGCTCGTTCTTTAAATTTAACTCAAAATAGTGAAATTAAAGAAGAAGATATACAAAAAATTTTAAATATTCTTATTTTTGATAATAAAATTGAACCTATTTTTCCTGAAAGTTTTATTATTGGAAATAAATATTCTATTTTGTTAAGTAAAAATGATAATTTGTTAAATTTGATTAAATATCAAAAATGTAAAGAATATAAAACTAAAAGTATTTTTGATTGTATTCCTTGTTCTATTTGTCCTGTTATTGAAGAATGCTCTTTAAAAAATATTGTTAATCCTTTTGATTGTCCTCATTTAAAAAAATTCATTAATGGTGATTTAAATAATAAATAAAAATTGTTTTATTTTTTATTATTATTTATATTAATTTTTTTTTAATTATTAAAAGCAGTTTTTTAATTTTTTTTAATTATTTTAACTAAAATGATTATAATATAAATAAAGTTATATTAATAATAAATTAATAATATTGATATTTATCTCACATATTTTTAATCTTAAAATTTAAAAAAAGTTATATGACTAATTTTTAGAATAATTCATATAAAATTAAAAACTAATTGAATTATTTTAAATAAAACTGAATGCAGAAAAAATTTAATACCAATAATTATAGGAAGAAGAAATATAGAAAAGGGAGAAATAGTATTTTTAAAAATGAAATTGATATCATGGATTCAATATTAAATATAAATTCAAAACAAAATGATATGAATAATAAAAGTATTTCAAATGAATCAACTATTGATTCACCAAAAAAAAACGATGAAATAAAATTCAAATTAACAGAAGAGAATTTAAATACTATATCATTTACACCAAAGTCATTTAAAATAAAGAAAGAACTTCAATTAAGGAAATTACAATTTGAAAAAGAGCTAGAGATGAATAAAAATATTGGAAAAGAGTTATTAAAGATAAAAATAAAAACTGAAGGAGGAGAAATAAAAAATTTTATATTAAAAAGTAATGATAATATAAAAGAATCAATCAATGATTTTTTAATGAATAATAATATAAACAAAGAAATATTGAAAGGATTAATTTGTTTAATAAATAAAACTTTATTTGCATTATATTTAACAGAAAAAAGAGAATATTCAAATGAAAATATAGAATATATTAACAAATTAAATGAAAAATATAAAAAAATTGATTAATATAAAATTAATTAATATTATTTTATTCTTAAATCTTATAAAAAATAAACAATTTATTTCGAATTAAAGATTTATTGTTTTTTAATTAAATGAAAGAATTTAATGAAAATAATTCTATTAATCCAGTAAGCATTATTCCTTTATCCTTTAATGATGAGGAAAATCCTTATCAACTAATAAAAAAAAAAAATAAAAAAAAAAGTGAATTTTCTTGGTTTTTATTATTCTTCTCTATTTTTATTTTGATTGTTTCATTAGTGGCAATAATAATTTACAACTTACAAAAAAAAACAATAAAAGGAATACAAATAATAAATGCAAATTTTACAAAACCATTTTTAGATAATAATAAATATGAATTAATAAAATTAAATAATGGAATAGAAGTTTTATTAATTCAAGATAATAGAACTGAAAAAAGTAGTTTATCTTTACTTTTAAACTATGGATTTTTAACTGATTTAAATAACCCTGGAATTGCACATTTAACAATGCAATATCTTTATTCAGAAATTCAAAAAAAAACTGATAATGATTTAAGAGAATATTTTGGTAAATCTTCAAGTCGAATTTCAAGATTTTATACTAGTTTTAATTTTTATTGTTTAAATGATGGTTTATATAAAATTATAACAAAATTTGGAGAAGTTTTTAGTCAAAAAATAAACATAAAAGAATTCAATCATTATAATTTAATTCAAAAAATTAGCAATTATTATAAATTAAAAAGTGAAAATTCTAAAAATGTTGAACAACATTTAATTAATTACTTAGTTGAGGGAGTAAATAATTCTAACAATAAAGATATTTTACCTGAAGGAGATCTTGATTTATATTCAAATAAAACAATTTTACTAAATTATATAAAAGAATCGATAAACAATTATTATTATGGTGAAAATATTAAAATAGTATTATATTCTCAAATAAAACCTTCTTTAGCAAAATCATATATTATCGAAGCTTTTAATAATATAAAATCAAATAAAAATGCAAATTTAACTAATTCTTATAATGAAGAAAGAAAATTTAAGACAAATAAAATCATTTCATATAAAATAAATTCTACAGTTCCATTTATAAAATTAGTATATTATATTAAAGGAATATCAAAACAAGAAGAAAATGTTTATATTAATCAAGCATATTTAAATTATATTGAATATATTTTAGTAAATTCATATAATAATAGTTTATATAATATTTTAACTAAAGATTTAAATTATTCATTAAGATCAATTAATGTATATTCAAATATTACTTTTAATAATTATATTAAATTTTCTATTGTGATTAATTGTTATGACGTTAATTATACACGTAATGGAAAATCTATTGAAACAATCCTTTCAACTATTTATGGATATATTGAAAGTAATGTTATAAATTCTTATAATGAAACTATATTTAAATATTTAAAAAAGGCTTATGAAACTTCATTCAAGTTTCAAGATAAATCAAGTGAATTGGAGAATATAATAACACAATATGCATTAAAATTATTTTGGAGAAAAAATAAGATAGATAGTTTATTATATAATAAATTTATTCCTGAAAAAGATGCAGAAAAATATATTAAATTTTTATCTTCTCAATTTTTAAGAAATAATTCAATTGTAATTATTGGACAAGAAGAGAAAGCAACAATTTCAGAAAATACTAATAATACATCATTATTTTCTAAAAAAAATACTCGAATATTAAATTTAAAAAATACTGAGACTAAATATTATAATGTTAAATATGCATATATTGATGTAGATTTTTATAAACAATTAGAAAACAAAACAATTGAAAAATATAATAAACAACCATATCCTCTAAAATACTCTACTCAACTTGAAAATTTAATATATCCAAATATTTTAGATAAATATGAATATATTGCAGAAGATAATATAAAATTAATATATAATACTGAAACATTGAAAATTTATTTTAAATATGATAGAACTTTTAAAACACCAAAAGAAGTGGTTACTTTAAAATTATTTCATTATTTATCTAAAAATAATACTAAAGAAACACAAAATTTAAATTTGTATTCTTTCTTTACTTATTTTATATATTTAAAAATAGAAATTGAAGAAAAATTAAGAGAAGCAATAATTGTAGGAAATATTATTGAAGTTAATCTATTTGATGATTTTATTAATATTAAAATAGTGGCATTTAATGACGT
Organism: Isotricha prostoma; assembly: GCA_023807205.1. NCBI lineage: Eukaryota > Ciliophora > Litostomatea > Vestibuliferida > Isotrichidae > Isotricha > Isotricha prostoma. The sequence continues at coordinate 12,048 of JAJMZS010003210.1, forward strand.
AGTTAAAGATATTCTTAAAGAAATTAATAAAATAATTTATTCTCCAAATTTAACTTTGGAAAATGATGATATATTTTTTTTGCAAACAAATATTTATATTTCATCAATAAGTGATATTAATGAATATTGGAAATATATAATTAAAATGAATTATTATATTAAAAACAATATTCATACTATTAGTATGAAAAATGAAAATTCAAAAGATAAAGAAAAAGTTCTTGAAAATGTAAAAAATATAAAAGATTCAATGATTGTTTATATGTATTTTTATGGTTCACTTAATGAAAATGAATCTAAAAATATTTCTGAATTATTCATTAAAAATGAATCAAATTATATAAATTTGTTAAGCAAATTAATTCAAAACTATGATAATATTTCAAAAATTTCTGATTTTATAAATCAATTTACAAATATAATTGTACCAATAAATGATTCTACACTTTATTATGTTAATATTTCAAATACTTATAAAAGAAATGTTCAAGTTTTTTATTATTTTGGAAATTATACTAAAGAAAAATATAATAAATTATTTTTACTTTCTAAAATATTAAATTCTAATCATACTGAAATAAATATAGAAGTTAAAATATTAAATGGATTATTTCTTTTTCTTGAAAAAAATGAAGATAGACCTTTTCAAAACATTGAAAGTTCAATTGATAAATTACTTAACAATAACACTTTAAAGTCTATTTATGAACAATATTCAATTATAAATAAAGAAAATGGAATTGAACAATTTTATTATCTTAAAAAGAATTTTATAACACATTTAAATAAACATAATTTAAATTTAATAGAGAGAGCAGATGCAGCAATTAATAATATATTTTATAATAATATTCAATTTTATAATAATAAATCAATAAATGTAAATAACACAGACACTTCAAAAAATTTAACAAAAATTGAACTTAAAGATGTAACTGATACATTTTTAAAAAATTCTTTTAAGAATGTAAAAAGATTGTCAATTAGAATTGGAGAAATAAAGAAGAAAAATTTAGAAGGTTATACTGTAGAACTTTTTAATAAAAATTTTAAGTCAAATATTCAAAGATTAAAATAAATAAAATTTCTAATATTAATATTAAATATTAATTAAATTATCCATTTTCAATTTTATTTAATTAATAAATTTTTATTTTATTAAACATTATTTTATGAAATTTCTAAGTTTAATTTTCCAAATTTTATTGGTTAAAATCTCTTCAGTTATTATATTCCCTTTTAAAAGAAAAATTCGATCATTAAATAATTTTTATGAATATTTATATCATAATGATTTGATTTCAGAAATTATAATAGGAACACCAGAAAAAAAAATAGAAATAATAATAAAAGGAGAAGAACATCCATTTTATATATCAAAAATAAATGAATTATATAATGTAAATTCATCATCAACTTATAAAAATTTATCAAATGAAGAAAAAGAAATTAATTATGAATCATTTAACAAATATTTTATTTCTTCTGAAAATTTTAAAATGACTAATCATAAAAATGAAAATATAAAAATAAATAATTTATCTTTTATTTATGCAACATCAACAGAGAATCCTTCTTTATTAAATTCTGCATCAATTGGTTTATTTTATAAAGATTATTTCTCAGTAAAAGATATAAAAGATTTAAATTTAATTTATCTTTTAAAAAAAAATAATATCTCAAATAATTATGCTTTTTCAATTGATTATAATGAATTAAATAAAGGAACTTTATACTTAGGTGATTATTTTCATAATTTTAATTCATCTTTTAAACAAAATAATTTTTTTCAAATTAATACAATTTTTCAAGGAATTGGTTATGCTTGGGGAAATATATTTGATAATGTAATATATAATAATAACAGTTTAGGTGAAGATAATTATAAATTTTATTTTAATTTAACTTTTCCTGGAATTTTTGGTACAAAAACTTTTGAAAAAATACTCTTAAATGATTTCTTTGATAGTAATTTATGTCAAAAAAATGAAATTGAAAAAGAAAGATTTCATTTTTATATTTGTAATAAAGATTTCAAATATAAAAAATTGAAAGATTTAATTTTTTATCATAAAGATTTTAATACTTCTTTTATTTTAAATTATAAAGATTTATTTATAGAAGAAAATAATAAAATTTATTGTTTAATTGTTTTTAAAGATATTAATTATAATACATGGTTTTTAGGTGAACCTTTTATGAAAAAATATAAATTTTCTTTTAATCAAGATAGTAAAATAATAGGTTTTTATAAATTAATCATTTCTCAAAATAATAATCATTTATTTTCATTTAATTTTCTTTTTATCTTCATTTTAATTATTTTTTGTATATCATTGATAATTTTATTAATCAGAAATATTATGAATAAACCAAGAAAATTAAGGGCAAATGAACTTGAAGATAATTATGAATATATTAGCAAATTTTAAATTAATGCAATATTATAAATAAAATATATATAATAATAAAAAGTAATATAATTTAAAAAAAAATTTATATGAAATATAAATTAATTTATTAATATAATATAAAAATTAAATTAAAAAAATATGTCAAAAAACACGACAAAAAAACCAATAAAAAATTCTATAAATAAAATCCCAAAAAGTAAATATAAAACATCAAACTCACTTAAAACCAAAACAAAAAAAGAAAATTTATTAACAGAAGAAGATAAAATAAAAATAAAAGAAGCATTTGAATTATTTGATATAGACAATACAGGAAAAATTGACCCAAGTTTTGTAAGAAAAGCAATGGATGATATGGAATATGAAAAATCAAATCCTTTGATATATAAAATAATATTAAATTTAGATACTCCTGAAAATGAAAAAAAAGGAATAAATTATAATGAATTTTTGCAAAGTTTTAATGATATTCTTGGAGATCAAACTTCAAAAGATGGAGTACAAAGAATTTATAATGAGTTTATTTTTGAAAGTGAAAGTGAAACTATTACTCCTGAAATTTTAAAAAGTGTTTCTGAAAAAATTGGAAATAAATTAACTGATGAAGAAATTAAAATTATTTTTGAAAATGCTAGTTCTAATGGGAAAGATATTAGTTTTGAGGATTTTTATAAAGTTATTCAAAATTCACATTTGTAATTTAACTTTTTTTAATTTAAAAATATGTTATTTTATTTGTTTTTTATTTGTATTATTTTTAATTTTGTTAAAATAATTTTTTGTATTTTTTTTTTATAAATTGTAATTTTTTTTTTTGAATAATCAATTAATATTATTATTAATAATATATTATTTTTTAGTTTTATTTATTATTATTAAATTTTCTTTTTATTAATTTTTTAAAATTTATGAATTAAAAATAAATAATTTTTATTATTTATATTAATCATCATATAATTTAGTCATTATTTTTTTAGTTTTTCCTTTTAATTTTTTTAAATTATATCCTTGGTCAATAAAAAATGCATCAAGTAATTGTAATTGTTTTTTAAATCCTCTATTAGGATTAATATATTTTCTTCTTTTTTTAACATAATCATAAGCTTTTTTATATCTCCATTTTTTTTTATACATTAAATATGCAATTACAAAAGAAGAAGATCTACTTTTTCCAAAATGGCAATGTACTAAGTATTTTCCTCTTCTTTTATTCATAAAAGATAAAACTTTATACATATGTTTTATTAAATCAGATTTAGAATAATCAGTTAATAAAGTATGAATATATTCAAATTCATTTTCATAATAATTAATTTGTTTTTTTGCAGAATTTACTATATAAGATATATTATGATATTTAAGTAAATCATAATTTTTTGCATCTAATTCATTACCTAAAAATATTCTTTTTGTTATTTGAGATAATAAAGGCATTTTTGTGAAAACTCTTTTATCATGATTATTTACTAATAAAATATTTAAACATTTTGGATTATAAATTTCTTGTTTTATATTTTTTTGTTTACATAATTTTTCTGTATCATTATAATAATAATTGAATTGTAATGTTTGTTTTATTAAAATAATTATTAATAATTTGAAGGAAATATTCATATTTTTTTACTATAAAAGAATTATTATATTTATTCTTATGTTATATAATTGAATTTGTAAAGAACATGGAATACTGGAAATATTTATATTGAAATTAAATAAGGGTTGTTTAAAAATATAGAATTAACATTTAATATATTAAGAATTATATATATAATTATATTGAAAATTTTTAATTACATTATTTTTAATTATTTATTTTTATTTTTATTTTTTTTTTTCTTCTTTCTTTTTTTCTTCTTTATTAATTCATTTAATAATTCTTCTCCTTCTTTTTTATTAATTAATTTATTTATAATTTCAATAAAAGGTTTATTAAATTCATTTTGATAAACTAATTTAAATATTTCTTTTTCATTTTCATCTACATTTTCAAAATCAATAATATCAGCAAAATTTAAAGACTCAATTGGTTTATTTTTAGGAATTTTAAATTTAATTTGTTTATTATTCATTATTTCATGATTTATAGAAACTAGTTTTTTCATATTTGAATATTTATCATAAATATTGTGTTTAGTTTTAATCATATTTTCTTTTTCTTTTAAATATTGAGAAAAAGTTTCAATATCTTTTTTTTGTTCATCAGTCATAATACCATCATTTTTGTTTATATAATCTAAAATTGATTCAAGATCTTTTTTCATATTATAATATTCTTCTTGTTCATCTTTAATTTCCTTTTTAATATCAGTTAAAATGGTTGCAATTTTTTCGATGTCTTTATCAAATAAAGAATCATTTACTTTATTTAATTCATCCATAATTGTGTCCATTTTAAAATTAAATTTTAAATTAATTTAAATAATATTTTAGAATTATTTAAATTTTATTTAATATTAAATATAAAACTTAAATATATTTATATTTTTTATTTTACTTTGAATGAGTCTTAATAAAGAAAAAGAAAAATTAAAAAATGAAGTAAAAGAATATCTTGATAAATTGTTTATTGATGAAAAAGGAGATATAATTATTGAAGAATTAAATGAAATACAAAAAGAAGAATTAAAAGAAATTTTAATCAAATTAAGAAAAAATGATGAATCAACTGTAATATTTTGTAGTACAATAATAAATTATGATATTAATACAAGATTAAGAAAAAATAATATTGAAATAAACGATGATATTTTATCAATTCAACAAGAAATATATAATATTGCATTAGAAATTGATAAATCAATAGATTAAAAATAATATAAAAATTGAAAAAAACAATTTAAAATAAAAAATATTAAAATATATTTTCAATAATAAAAAATAATAAAATTCCATATTTTCATTTTTAAAAAAATGTATGAAAAATATTTAAAAAAATCCACAGTAAGAAGAAGTGGTCGTTACATATTATTTACATGTTCATTATTCTTTATTATAAATATAATATTAATCTCAATTCAATATAAATATATAAATATAACATGGATGTCAAAAGGAATATGGAGACATTATCCAATTCTTTCAGTTTTAGCAATTTTTTTTCAAGGTTTAGGAATTATTTTAGGAGTAATTATTAATTATAGACATTTAGAATGTAAAACATTACAAAAAATATTTTGTATTTATCAATTACTTGCAATTATTTATATTCTTTTTGTTTGTAATTTTTCTATTGTTTGTTCTTTTCTTCAAAAAAATAATGAAACTTTAAATTGTAATAAGAATTTAAAAGGTTTTTTTTCTCAATTTCATTATTTAGATGATTATTTTCATAATGTTGATTATAATTTATGTTCTGAAAAATGTCCTTGTGTTACAAATAATCCAGATCTTTATAATATTTTATCAATAGGGAATTATGATAAAAATATAATTTATAATGAAACTAAAAGTGATGATAATATTATTAATTTTCAACAATGTGATAATTCACTTCAAAATAATATTAATAAATATTTTGAATATAATAAATCATATGATACAATTGGTAGTGTTAATATTAAAAGATTTTATAATTATTGGAAAAATATAGAAAATAAATTTAATTGTATTGGTTGGTGTAAATTAAATTATGAAAATTATTATATGAAAAAATATTTATTTAGTGATATAAATAAAGGAAGTGTTAATACATCATGTATTGAAAAAATGACAGATTGGATTTCAAAAATGATTTTATCTTTTGGAATTATTTTATATATTAGTTGGTTTTTAATGGTTGCTTCATATGTTTTTGGATTTATGTTATGTTTTGATTTAGTTTTTGAAGGACCAAATGTTAGAATTATAACAAATGAAAATGAAAATGAAAATTCAGTAGAAAAAGGAGAAATTAAACCTGATAGTCAAAATGGAATAATTAAAGGTAAAGATCATTATATTAATTTTAAAGAGAATAATACGACTTCTGAAATAAAAAATGTGGATAATGCGGATTTTAAAGAACAAATTATCAATTCAAATATTAAAGAAAATAATAATAATTCTGGGATAGATTCAAATAAAAAAGAATTAAATATATCTGATATTGAAATACAAGATAAAAAAAAAATATAAAAAATAATTTTTTTAATTAAAAAATATTAATTATATACTAATTAAAAAAAACAAATTTTCAAAACAAACTTCCAAAAATAAATAAAACTAAATAAAAAACATTATAATTCCTAAAATAAAAAGACGAACATTCAATTTCCCATTTTCCTTGAAAATCATAATAACTAGTTCTTAAATTTGCAATAGTCTTTTTAAAAATAGATTTAAAACTAATATCAATAGGTAAACAAAAATGATTATCCCCAGATCCAACATAACAACATTTATAAGGTAATTCAGTTGTAATATTATTACATTTAGAATATTTTTTATTATTAACTTTCCCAATATTATAACATTTTTCTACATTTGAAAAACAATCATAATTTTTTATTTTCCAATCAATAAAACTTATTGTTTCTGTAAATACACATTCTCCTTGTTCTGATGATTCATAATATTTTTCCCAACAACATCTCCCTGAAAATAAAGGTCTTGATATTAAATTTTCTTCTTTTATTGATTTAGAATTTTTTATTTTACATTCTGAATATGTTTTTGCTGAGGAACAATAATCTTCTGTTTTTATTTTAAGGATGATTTGAATAATTAGTATAAAATATATTTTCATTTTTTTTTTATTGATTTTTTTTTTGTTGTTTTAATTAAATTTTTAAATCTTTTTTTTTTTAAATAATTTAATAATTGTGTTTTTTTATTTAATATTTTATTCTTAATTATTTTTTTTTTGGGATTGTTGGTTTTATTGATTTTTGGAATGTTTTACTTTTTCCAATTGGGTTATCTTTCTTTTTTGTTTTTTTAGTCTTTGATTTAGTTTTATTTTTTGTTTCTGTTAATTTTTTTTCAATTTTATTATCTTCTTTATTTTCTTCACTTTTAACAACATCTTTCTTTTCTTCATTTTTACTTTCTTCTATTTTACTTTCTTCTTTCTTATTATCAATTTTTCCTTTAACTTTCTTTTTTTTTCCTTTTTTTCCTTTTTTCTTCTTTTTCTTAGAACTATCATCTTCATCTTCATCATCATCATCATCATCATCTTCTTCTTCTTCTTCTTCACTTTCTTCTTCTTCAGACTCACTTTCACTCTCTTCATAACTTTCTTCATCTTCTTCACTTGGTTCTTCTTCTTCTTCAATTTCATCTTCTTCTTCATTTTCTTCTTCTTCTTCTTCATTTTCTTCTTCTTCTTCACTTTCTTCTTCTTCTTCTTCTTCATTTTCATCTTCTGAAATAACTTCTAATTTTTTTTTCTTTTTTTTTTTACTGATTTTCTTTTTGAAAGATTTTGTTTCAATATTTACTTTTGGTATTTGAATTTGACTTTTATCAATATTTTCATAATTTAAAATTAAATTATTTGGATTATAATCTTCCTCAATTCCATTTACTTTAAATCTCATTGAATGTTCATTTTTTTGATTAAATTCTTGATAAATTAAATCAGAATATTTTTTACAAAATTCTCCATAAGAAAATATTTCAATATAAGAAGATTCTTGTAAAATTAAATTACCAATATTAAAATTAATGCTATTAAAATTTTTATTTTTTTCACCAAATAATTTCAAATCAAAATAATTATAAATATTTAAATAATTATCTTTTTCTATTTTAATTTTACTAATAGGAATAAATGCATTTTTAGGAAATTTTTCTATTTTTTCTCTATAAATTTCTATAATAATTTTACAAAATAATCTTGCAATAATTATTAAAATACAAGAACATGAAATAATTTTATCTAAATTATTATTTGATTCTAAAAGATCTAAATATTCTCTACTTAAATATAAATTTCCACTACTAATACAAAAACCAGTAATGTCATTTGGTAATTGTATAAAACAAATATTTATATCTTTAAAAAAGTTTTTTATTCTATTTGATATATCTTCTACAATAATACTATCAAATTTATTTGGAAATTGAATTTTTAATATTTCAATATATAAAGTTGTAAAAGGATTTTTTGTAATTAAATTTAAAATATAATTTTTATCAAAAGTTTTTTTTTCCTCATTATTAAATACTAATTTATAACCATCGTTTTGAAATTGAACAGTTTTATGTAAAATATTATAATGTAATAAATCAGAAAAAGGAATTTTTTTAAATGTTTTTTCAAAGAAAATAGATGAAATTAAAGTATGTTCTTTTATTTCTTTTGCCAATCCTTTAAAATAAAATAACTTTTTAATTCCATTTTCATGAGTTAAAAAAAATGATTTTGCTTTTGCTTTTTCATTTTCATCCCAATTTAATTTTATATATTCAATTAATTGTGTTATTATTTCTATTACATTTCTTTCTTTTAAAGAATTATTAAATGGATATGAAAATAAAAATAAAATATTTTGATATATTTCTTCATTTTGCTTTTGTGTTTTGTCTTTTTGAATTATTTTTTCGATTTCTTTTGATTCTAAATTTGAAACGCTTGTTAAAATATCAAATAATTCATTTCCTTTATTTTCTCTATTTTAAATTATAAAAAATATTATTTTACAAATCTTTATCTTCTGGAACAAAATTAGGATTTTTGTCGAGTTCTTCTAAAATTTGTTGATATTCAGTTTTTGTTAATTTTTTTTTATTTGAGCTTTTACTTTCTTTCTTTTTTACTTTTTTTGATTTTTTAATTAATTTATTTTTATTAATTACTGGATTTGGATTTGTTTTTGCCTTTTTAATATTTGTACCAACATTTACAATTTTTTTTGAGGGAGTACTTATTTTTTTTTGATTTGAAATATTCTTTTTTGAACTGTTTTTCGAACTCATTTTTCAAATTATAATTTTGTAATTTAATTAATTTTTTAAAATTAATTTATTTAATTAATAAAAAAAATATATTAAAACTTTTGTTTATGTAAAAGATATTCCCAAAGCTATAAATCTAAAAAAAATCTCCTAAAAACATAAAACCCAAAAAAAAAATATAAAAAAATCATTAACCAAAAAAAAATAAAGAAAAAATATCCAAAAAAAAAATATAAAAACATTAAAAATTAACTATAAAAGCCTAAAACAATAAAAAATAATAAAAAAATTTTAAAAAAACAAAAAAATGAGAAAATATACAATAGAGGATAAATTAAAATGTGTAGAACTAGCTGATGAAATAGGATATAGACAAGTATCAGAAATAACAGGAATAGATAGAAAAAGTTTAAGAGAATGGTCAAAGAAAAGAAATGAATTATTAAAAATTGTAAATAAAGATACAACTTTTAGATTACCAGGGGGAGGTGCTAAACCAAAGACTTTAGCTCAAGAAAAAAGCATTGTTAAATTTGTTGAACAATGTATTAAAGTTGGAATTAAAATTGATTCCAGTTTAGTCATTAATGAGTTATGCAGAATTAATCCTGAAATGTTAAAAAAAACTAGAAGAGCTTTGAGAAAATGGAGTTATAGATTTTTAAAAAGACATAATTATATATAAAGATTTTTTTATTAATTTTAATTTTTTTTTTTAGAGTTTTTTTTGGGTTTTTTATTCAGGTTTATTTATATTATGGATTTTATTAATTTGGGCCTTTGGAATTATTAAGAGCTTGAACCAATTAAAGTCCTTTTTTACATTTGATTTTTTATGGGAGTAATTGTGGGTTCATATATTTTATTTTTTTTTGGTTCAAAAATTGGAAATATAAAAACAATTAATAAATCATAATAATAATTTAATCAATATTATTTTAAAAATGGAAAATAAATATTAAAATATATTAATATAATAAAAAAAATAAAATGTTTAAAAAATAAAAAAAAATGAAAAATTTTCAAATATTAAATTTTATATTTTTACTAAATTTAACATTTGAAAAATTACTTTCAGTTTATTCAATAGTTCGTCATGGTGCAAGAACGTCAAGATATTATTCAAAAGACGCAATATCAAATTTATTTGGAACATATAGTAAAATGACAATAAATGGAATTCAACAAGCTCAAAATTTAGGAAGAACATTTAGAAAAAGATATATTGAAAAATATAAATTTTTAAATGAAAAATATGATAAAAAAATAGTTAAATTTCAAACTGGATTTTCACAAAGAACAATTTTTTCAATGTATAATTTAATTAATGGTTTATATCCAAATTATTTAATTGAAATGAAATCTGAATATAAAGAAAAATTACCTGATAATAATTATGATATTCCATTTAATAATGAAGATAAATTTAATTCTGAAAATAAAATAATATTAGAGATTTTACCTTCTGGATTAGAAAAAAGTTTTGAACCTAAAAAATGTATAAAATAAACTTTTTTTATATAATTTTTAAAATAGTTTTTGGAGGATTAGATGATTCTACTTTTAAAAATTCAAAACAAGAAGAAAAAGATGCTGTTACTGATTTGAATAAATGTTTAATTATAAAAAAAAAAACTCCATTATCAAAATTAATTGATTTATATTTTAGTTTAGAATATCATTTTAATGATATTGGAAAATGTATAAAAAAATCAACAATGAAAACAATAATGAAAGAAAAATTAAATAAATGGTATGGAAAAATAAAACAAAAATTTCAAAAATCAAAGGTTGATATTTTTGCTAATATAATTGAACAATTTGAATCAAATAAAAAAAAATTTACTATTTATATTGGACATATTACTATTTTTAAATATATGATTAAAAGTCTATTTAATGATGATTATATTATTGAAAAAGGGTTAAGTAGTTTGGATAATAGACAATTATTTGATATGTTGATTTGTGCTTATTCTTGTAATTTTATATTTGAATTACATGAAGAAAATAATTCAAAGTTTGTTAAAATTTTCATTAATGGAAATTTAATTGACGATAAAAATGCATTACATAATAAGAAAATTAAAATTGTTGATGGTAAAATTTATTTTGATGATTTTAAATATTTATTTAAATTAGGAAAAAAAAAGGAAGATTTATAATATGAAATAAATTTTAAAAAGAATATATCTAATCATTTAAAAATTTAAATTTAATATTTATCTTTTAATTAAAAAATTTAATATTATTATTAGAAGATGATAAAATATTACCATATTTATCTTGAAGAATAAAATCAACTTCATTTCCTTGTGCATCTTCTTTTTTAGAAAGAAACTTTAATTTATTTTCATTTGTTAATTGATATTGCATAAATTGATAATGAATAAAATCATTTTCCATTTCAATACAACCTATAACAATACTTTTATCTTTTAAACAATAAATACATGTTGCATTAATTTTAATTAAACTCATATTTTTTTTTTCAATATAATCAATAATTGTTACATAATCATCAATAATAAAACCTAATAATTTGTCATTTAAAATTGATAAATTTTCACGATGATAATTACTTAATTTAAAATCTTTTAAAGATGAAATTAAATTAAATTCATTTGTTTCATAAAAATCAAGTGATCCATGACTAAATGAATATATCACAATTTCTTTATTTGGTAATTCATATAATAAAAAATTGTCTTTTTCTCCTTGTTTTAATAATTTTTTTTTCTCATATTTTTTTTCACTTTTTTTTTCAAGTAAATAAATTTCACCTTCTAAATTACTAAATAATATCATTTCATTATATAATTCTATTAAATTTAAAGCTGGTATTTCTTTTATTTTTATTTCACATAAAATTTCATATTTTGTGTTTTTATCTTTTAATTGAATAATTAATAAATTATAATTCTTATTAAATGATCCTATTAAAATTTTATTTCCTTTCATTTTTGAAACAGAAGAAACATCTTTTTCAAGTTCAATTTCGAGTTTTTCATTTAAATTTATATAATCAAAAATATAAACTGAATTAATCTTTTTATGTTTTAATACCATATCTTGATTATCTAAAAGAAAAAAAGAAGTCAAATTATTAATATGAGAATTAATAATATTTGTTTGTTGATATTTTTCAATTAATTTAATATTTCCATTTTCCATATTAAAAATTATAAAATAATGAAATAATGAATACAATGAAAATAGTTAATATGAAAAAAACATAAATTAATAAAAATAATTTTTAATAAAATAATACATAAGAATAATAATAATTAAAAAAACACTTATTTTTAAAAATTAAAAAAAATAAATAAAAATCATTTTTTTTGATTATCAAAAAAACTTTTCATCAAACCAAAATTTTCAAAAATAAACTGCATAGGTTTTCTACATCTATGGTCCCCATAAGCTTCTCCTTTCATAGATCTATCTTGACTCATAAAATCTTCAGTTCCATAATAAAAAACTAAAGGATCATTTCTCCCTTCATATTTTTCATAAAGTAAATTTAAAGCTTTCCAAAAAATTTCAAAATTATTTTTACATTTAAATAAAATTCTATCACAATCATGTGAATCAACATTTTTAATTAAAATAAATTTTTTCCCTTTAAATCTTTCATAATGTTCACTAATCATTTTTTTACATTTTTCTTCATTAATATCACCATTACAAAAAAAATCAATAATATATTGAAAACTAAAATCTAATAAGCCATCTAATACATTATAATAATCTAAAAATTGATCATCTAAATCAGGAAAAATATTAATATCAAATTTATTTAATTTCCTTAATTTTTCTTCAGAAACTGAAAGAATAGTATCTTTCCATTGTAAATTACATAAAGATAAACATTCTCCAATTATAGGAACTTTAGGATATTCTTTATGTATTTCATCAGTCATTCTTTTTAAATATGATATTGATGGCCCAATACAATGATCAATTCTAACTGCATTTATTCCCATTTTTAGATATTTTTTTATTACTTTTATTATGTAATTTCCACAATCTGGAAAATCTAAATTTAATTTTGGTACATCTTCATAATTAATACACATTAAATATTTTTCTTTTTTATTATAATTATTATAATTATAATTATTATTATAATTATCATAATTATCTTCATCAATAAAATAAAACCAATTTCTATATTTTGAATTTTTATCTTTTAAAGCTTCTAAAAAAAAAGGATGATTTTTATTACAATGATTAGGTACCATATCCATCATAATATAAATATTTCTTTTATGACATTCATCGATTAATTCTTTCAAAACTAAATCACTTTTTGTCATTAATTCTAAATCATTTTCATCAAATACATTTCCAATATTATTATCAGGAGGATTTTCACCAAAAGCAAATCTTGGATCAACATGATTGTAATTTATTACATGATATCCATGATACCCTTGAGGAGGATTAACAAAAAATGGTGATATCCAAATCATGTTAAAATTTAATGATTTTATGTAATCTAGTTTTGTTATTAATGCTTTTATATTTCCATATAGTAAGTTACGTCTTAGGTCTTCGTAGGAATAAAATTTTTTTGTTCCTGCAAAACGATCTATTATTAATTGATATATATGACAATTTTCAAACCAGGAAAAATCAGTTTTTATTTCTTCGTTTTTTGACATTTTTTTTATTCTATTTTTTTGTAGTTTATTTTATTTTTTTTATTATTATTATTTTTATTATATTATTTTTTATATTATTAGATTTTGTTGTTGTTTTATTATTTTTTTTCAAAATTTGATTTCGTTTTGCTTTAGGTAAGATTAAAAAATGAGATTATAATAAATTTTTAAAATAATTAATCTCATTTAAAAAAATGACAAAAGAAAGTTTATATATAATTAATTTTTGAAAATTTAAAATTATTAAGGGTTATTAATGAACAAGTGAAATATCTTAATAAAAAAAATATAATTTAAGGATTTACAATTTATTATAATTATTGGATAATATTTAAAAATATTTTATTTCTCAAGTAATAAATAATTAATATATATATAATAATAATTATTAAATAAAAAAAATAAAAAATATGTAAAAAAATTTCTAAATCTATTTAAATATAATAATGTTAATTTTATTTTTACTTTTCTCCAAAATTTTAACACAAGAAACAATAAAATTTGAATTTACTCAAATTGAAAATAAAACAATATCAAAAGAGAAAGAACCAAAAATAATAATGGATTATTTAATATCAAATAATATACAAACACAAATAGTTGTAGGAACACCAAAAACAAAATTAAATGTGTTAATATACTTTGATTGTTATACAATATGTTTACCAAATGAAAACTCAATAGGAGATTATAAAAAATTATCACAAAAATCTTCATCACTACAATTTGAAGGTCAAGAAGAAAAATTTATTAATAGTTACTTATTTAGAGGTAGAAAATCAAAAGAAACTTTTACATTACAAACTTTAAATAATGGGAAAAAAAAATATGATTCAATAAATTTTATTTATTCATCTGAATTAAAAAATAATTGTTCAGGAATTTTAGGGTTTAAATTGAATGAAAATAACATAGCAGATAAATTAAAAGAATATAATTTTATAAACACATTAAAAAATTTGAGTGTAATAGAAAATTATTATTTTACAGTTAAATATAATGGGAAAAAAAAAGGTGAAATAATAATAGGAAATCAACCACATAAATATGATAAAAGATATAAAAGTGATGATTATGTTTATACAACTGCAAAAGGACCAATTTATGGTTTTGATTGGGCATTAATTTTTGATGATATTAAATTAGGAAATAATAGTTTATTGAAATATGAAAAATTTAATGGTGGTTATTTACTTTTAGAAAAAGGAATTATTGGATGTCCTTTAAGTTTTAAATATTTTTTTCATGAATATTTTAAAATTGAAATTGAAAATGGAAATTGTTTTGAAAGTGATAAAAATAAATTTGTTAAATATTATTATTGTAAGAAAATGATTAAAAATTTTACTAATTTAAATTTTATTAAAAAGGATTTAAATTATACTTTTAGTTTTAATAAAGAAGATTTATTTGAAAAAGTTGGTGATTATTATTATTTTATTATTATTTTTCAAAAAGATTCTAAAATTTGGAATTTTGGAAAAATATTTTTTCAAAAATATCAATTTGTGTTTAACCAAGAAAAAAAACAAATTGGTATTTATAAATATATTGATAGTGGATTTAATTTTGGAATTTTTTTAATTTTTGTATTTGCTGTTATTATTATTGTATTAAGTTTTATTATTTATAATCGTACTAGAAAAACAAAAGGTTTTATACTCAAAAAAGCAGAAGAATTAACTGAAGATGATTTAAATTTTGAAGAGGATAAAAAAGCACAAAAATTATTAGGTTAATATCTCTAATTTATTTAAGAAATCAAATTCAATTATATTAATTATTTTTTTTATAACAAACATTTAAATGTTAATATTATAAATCATTAAAAAGAAAATAATCTATAAAAATGAATTTTATTTTATTATTTTTATTTCTTTTATCAAATACATATTCACAAATTGTATTAAATATAAAAAAAGAAGAAAAATCAGATTTTTATTCTAATTTTTTATTAAAATTAAAAACATCATTTGAAATAGGAAATCCAAGTCAAATAATAGAAACAGATATAACATTTAACAATAATTATTTTTTCATAATTGGAGAAGAAAATAATAAATCTTCTTATTTTGATAAGAAAAAATCATCATCATTTAATTTAGGAAATAAAACTGATGTTATTAATTTACCTTTTAAAGAAGGTTATTTATCAACTGATCTTTTTAATTTTGAAGATGTAAATGGAAAAAAAAAAAAATTAAATTTTAATTTTTTATATGCATTAAAACCAAATAAAAAAGAAAATTTATTATCTCAAATTGGATTTTCTTTATTTAATAGTCCACATGGAACAACTTATAATTTAATTAATCAATTAAATAAACAAAATATAATAAATTCATATGTTTATTATTTTGATTTTAATAAAGATAATTCTAAAATTGTAATTGGAGAATATGCAGAAAAATATCAATCTAAAACAAGAAGTAAATTAGTAACAACTCAAATTGAATTTGTTATTTTTCCTGAATATCTTAACATTGAATTTGAAAATTTTATTTTTGGAAATGCTACGATTGATCATAAAATAAATATAAATTTTGATTTTAATATAAAAGGATTAATTGGTAATGAATTATTTAAAAAGAAAATAAATGAATCATTTTTTCATGAATTAATTGATAAAAAAATATGTTCTCAAAATAATTATAGACAATATATTTTTTTTGAATGTAATTCAAATTTAGAAATAAATAAATTTCCATCAATTAAATTTTATCATAAAGATATGAATGTTACTTTTGAATTTAATTATAAAGAATTATTTCAAAAACACAAAGATAAATATTATTTTATGATCACTTTTTATATGAAAATATCTGATAAATGGACATTTGGTTTTTTATTTTTAGAAAAATATAAAACTGTAATTAATTTCGATAGAAGAATAATTGGTTTTTATATTCCATCTTTACAAGAAAAAAGTAGATTTTGGATAAGTCTTTTAATTATTTTTATTTTATTATTTATTGCTGCTGGACTAACTTTTTATTATTATAAATTATTAAAAAATAAAAGAAAAATAAGAGTTAATGAAATTGAAGAAAATATTGATTATACTCCTATAAAAACATAAAATAATTATTTATTATTTTTATTTAAACAAAAAAAAATTGATTAATATAGAAATTTATTTCTAAAATTATATTGTAAATAGATTTATTTATTTTTAAAAAAGATGTTCTTTTCTTTTATTTTAATTTCTTTAAAAATAATTATTTATTGTAATCAATGTTATAGTGATATATATCAATCAAAATTACCTATTATTTACACTTTAAAATTATTTCCTAACCCAAATTTTATAAATGAAAATTTAGTACACCCTTTGAATATTTTTTTTGATTTTTCCAATTTTATTTCACATAATTCATCGTTCAATAAACCAATTTCATATTTAAAAGAAGATATAATCCAAGTAAAACAAATATTTAAACAATTCATTCAAGTGAAAAATAATAAATTAGTACAAACAATGCATGATTTAACTTTTTGTAATAAAAATATAAATATATTATCAAATAATTCTACTACTACAATTGGAATAAACAAAGACTTAATTGTATATATTTTAATATTACCAGAATTAAATACTACATTATCAACAGGAGTAATTTGTACAAAAGATTATTATAATAAAAGAACAATAATAACTTATTTAGCATTTAGTAATTTTTTATTAGATTCATTAAAAGAAAAAAGATTTGATACAAAATATTTAATAATTCATCAATTATTTCATTTATTAGGTAATTCAAATTTTAGATATCCTTTTTATAAATCTTATACAATGGTAAATATATTAAGAAAATATACATTTAATCCAAAAATTATTGATATGCCTTTTGATAAAATTAATAATAATTTTACTCATCATTGGAATGCTCCTTTTAATGATATTTTAAATAAAAATTTTAATTTTGATTCTGAAATTACTGAATTCTCATTATCTACTTTAGAAGCTTATACTTATTATCATATTAATAAATGTTCTTTAGTATTTTATTTAGGAAAATGTTATTCAATTAATCAAAAATGTTATTCATCTATTAAATATTATATTATTTATGGATATTATGATAATAAAATTGTTTGTTATGTAAATAAAAAAAGTGATCAAAGGAAAAAAATTTGTTCTAATAAATATGGTCCTTTAATAAATAATTCTTATTTTGATTATTGTCCAAATTATAATTTTTCATGGTATGATAAAGATATTTATTCACTTCCAGAATTAAAAAACTATAAAACACAAAATATTTCTTTATTACATCCTTCATTAAAATGTCCAAAAAAACATCCAAGAACAGTATATTTTTATTTAAATTCTTCAATATCAAATGAAACAATACCAAAAGAATTTAAAATAGAAAATATAACATTAAAAGATAGAAAATATTTTGTAACATATATAACATCAAATCATTTAAATTTTGAACAAGGATTATCAGAATGGCCATTAATAACAAATGGTTTAATAAGAACTTTTACAAGAGGATCAAATAATTATGATGCAATTTATTCAAGCAATCCTGAAATAATAGAAGATTATATTTCTTCATTAGGAAAATATATGCAATATTCAAGATATCCTTTTTATAAAGATTTAGATATTAAAAATAAATTACATGATTTTTATTATAAAATGAAATTAAATTTTAGTAATGATTATAATTTCATGACAGAAACTTTTATTCTTCCAAAAGATAAAATAAAAGCAGAAGAATATTTCAAAAATTACAATTTAACAAATGATAATTTATGGTTAGTAAAACCATATGATCAATGTGGTGGAGATGGAATATTTTTTTTAAAAAAATACGAAAACATACCATCAAATTCAATAATAACAAAATATATAACAAATCCTTTATTATTAAATAAAAAAAAATTTGATTTACGTCTTCACATTATTGTAACAAGTTTTCGTCCATTAAAAATATATTTAAGTAAAGATGGATATGTAAGAATAGCAACAAATAATTATTCATTAAATGATCTAAATGATAAATTTTGTCATTTTACAAATACACATATTGGAATTAAAAGTAAAAATTATAAATATTCACCTAATTTTTATAGTGAAGAAGGAAATGATTGGTCAGTTAGTACATTAAGAAGATATATGAAAAGAAATGGAATAAATGATACTAAAATTTTTAATGATATAAAAGATATTATTATTAAAACTATATTATCAGTACAAGATAAATGGAGTAAAATTAGTAAAGAAAAAAATTTGATTGGAAAGAAAATTTATCATTTTTTTGGCTTTGATATTTTTATTGATGAAAATTTGAAATCTTGGTTAATTGAAGTTAATGGGAAAATACCAGGAATTACTATGGATGATCCAATGGATATAAGAATGCATTTAGAATTTGTTACTTCTTTATATAATTTATTAGGTTTTGTTCCATTTTCTCATGATAAAAATATGAAATTAATGGATGATGTTTTTATTTATGATAATTATATTGATGAAATTGTTGATGATTCTATTTGTGAGTTTGAAAGAGCTAAAGAAAATTTAGAAAGAATTTTCCCTTTGAAAAATAATGTTGAGTTTTATAAAAAATTTTGGAAAAATTTTACTCAGGAAGATCTTGCTTTATGGAAAAAATTAGATAACTATGAATAAATCAAGTTTTATTTAATTTATTTATTTTATTTAAAAAAATTTTTTTTTGTTATTTTTTGGGATTTATGTTTATTTTTTTTTATTTAAATGGAATTTAAAATAGGAATTTATTTAATTTAAAATAAATATTTTTTTTCAAATAATGGAAAGTGAATATTATTATCTGAAAAAAGTACAAATTTAATAAATACAATACAT